>WNWU01013208.1:62900-85393 GCA_012654045.1 Ptyas mucosa
CAAAATCTGGATATGGTGGAGATGTTATCAGCCATGCAGCACAAAAAGATATTTGAACAAGGGAGCAGGATAGAAGAATGAAACTGATCATTCTCGCCCCGACCCATTTCCTCATTCTGGAACCAGGCTTGGTGGCCATGAATGCTAGAACCACAACAAAAGTTTTGGCCAGGACACAAGAAACTGCCACAGAAAAGATGAGGCCAAAAGCTGGTTGTCGAAGGAGACATACAATCTTATTGGGTCTTCCAATAAATAGAAAGACACAAAGGAAAGAGAGCAGGAGGGAATTTAAGAGTGTATAAGTGAGATTCCGGTTGTTGGCTTTGACAATAGGGGTGTCTTTATGTTTTACGAAGATTGTGATTACCAAAGTTGTCTTTAATAAAAAATAAAGAGATAGAATAGTCAGACTGATCCCCAAGGGTTCTTCATAGGACAAAAAGGTGATTCTCTTTGGAATGCACATATTTTGGTGGAGGTTTGGATAACAATCCTCTGGACATGGAGAGCAGTCATCCATGTCTGAAAAAGAACACAGTTGAATTTATTTGGTGCATTATAGACAATGTTCTACCCTTATGGCTTAGTCCCATTATATTTGAAAATTTCCTACCCTTCTCCTTTGATATTTTCCCCTCTGGACATAGATTGCAATCATAGCAACAAAACAACATCCCTTCTTTCTTGGCCTTGCTGTGTCCTGTCTCACAAGGCTCACTACACAAAGATAAAGGTAATGCCTAACAATGAATGAAGAAGAATTTTTAAGATACAGAGAGGAAAGGAAGTGCTTGGAGAGATACTTTTAATGTAGAATCAGAAGAAAAAAGTAGATTAATAAGCAGAAACAATATGATAACAGCATTTGGTCTGAAATAATGATTCATTAAACATCTACATTTATTGGTATCTATGGTTTTTTATAACCATCATCGCCATTCTCCAAAGACAATGGAGACAAGTTAGTTAACGATGGTTTTCTCAGCCTCTGAATTTTGAAATCTCCAGACTGATGAAATCTAATACATTGGCTTGCAGCTTTTACTTCAAAGCCATGAAAAACATTGTCCATAATTAACACAGGGCCAAAGTAAAGAGTACAGTACAGTATTGTATACCAACTACACATAATTTTTCCTTCCTAAGGACATTTGCACTTAGCATAGTCAGAGACGATGCTCTGGGACTTTCATCAATAAATGTATTTTTATGCTACTTAAATGAAGGCAAGTCAGTTTAGATTCAAATAGCTAACCTGATTAAAGCCTACTGGCCACGTGATGGAATCTATAGAAATATTGAAGAACTTGTCTGCTGGAGCTGTGGGATCCACCGTCCCAACTTTGACCCTCGCAAAGGACTGGTTTGGGAATGTGATCCAGTTGATAACATCAAATCCACCAATGAATTCTCCATTTTTATCAAAGGAGATCTTTTCACCAACACTATTATTGAATCTGAGTCTTCTCAGAATAGAATGAACCTGAAATATAGAGACAGTCAGATGAGAAAAAGACAGAGTGGGGGAAAAACATTTTTTTTGTTCAAAATATATATCTGCATGTTTCTTTAAAGAAATAAAATATAAGCACTGGTTTTTATTTTAATTTAAGATCAGTATTAAACAAATAACAATCATTCCAAAATAGGGGTAGATGTAAAATATCACAATACTGAAATAAAATAAATATAGAATTTCAATAAATAAACCCAGTGGAAAAAAAATAAAACTAAATAGTTTAATTTCTAAAGCTACTTAATCCATATGACTTCGGATAAATATATAAGAAATGCTAAAATGTATGAAGGCTATAAAATTTAATACTATTCTTACTTAAAAAGAGTATTATACTTGCAGTAGCCATGCTAAAGTATGATTTGAATTATTGCAGCTACAATCCGACAAACTAGAAGATAATAAAAATACTTAAAAAACAATCCAACAAACTATAAGATAATAAAAAATATTTAAAATATATAATTGAAAAAATATATACACATTCACACATTCAAGTATACTTTTTAGTTACATTATATTTTTATCTTGTTATTGATTCATATATTGGAATAAAGGTAAAGGTTAAAGGTAAAGGTTCCCTCTCGCACATATGTGCTAGTCGTTCCTGACACTAAGAGGTGGTGCTCATCTCTGTTTCAAAGCCAAAGAGCCAGCCCTGACAGAAGACGTCTCCATGGTCATGTGGCCAGCATGACTAAATGCCTAAGACACATGGAAGACTGTTAACTTCCCACCAAAGGTGGTCCCTATTTTTCTACTTGCATTTTTTAAATGCTTTCGAACTGCTAGGTTGGCAGAAGCTGGGACAAATAACAGGAGCTCATCCCCTTACACGGCACTAGGGATTCGAACCACTGACCGGCCAACCTTTCGATCAACAAGCTCAGTATCTTAGCCACTGAGCCACCATGTCCCTTATATTAGAATATATTATCTTATCTTTATTTATTTATTTATTTATTTATTATATTTCTATACCGCCTTTCTCCCATAGGACTCAAGGCGGTGTACATTTTAAAAGATCATTCACATGTTCATATGTTTAGCCCCGCCTGTTGGAACATCAGGGTCTTGAGGGCACAGCGGAATGCTTTCTACTCAAAAGGAAATGATAAAAGTGTCTCTGGACGATTCAAGAGGCTCCCAATGGGTGAGCGGCTATGTCCCTATGGTAGAGCGGAGGTAGAGACTGCGGAGCACGTCCTTTTACACTGCCCCATGTACAACGTAGACAGGACCAATTTGATGTCTCTCTTAGAGACAGACCTTTGTGGGCCCAATGTCAGTGATTTGGCCTTGTACTGTTTAGGGGATGGCTCCTCATACACTACCTCTCAAGGTCTCAAAATTCTTTTTAAGAGCCATAACCATTAGAGGAGAGTGCTGTGGTTCCTCTCGGCCGGGACTTCTGGCGGCCAGCTGTTCATGATGATGCTTTTCCTATGGTTTTTTTTTTTTTTTTTGTAGTTATGCTTGCATTTTGGTCTGTGACCATAAATAAAGTATTATTATTAAATCACCCCTCCCCCCAAATTAACGATATAGCATTCTGTGTGAATCTGGTTGGGAATAAAAAGAAAACATGGAAGTGTCTCTGAGGATTTTACTCTGCTAGTTATTGCCAGGGGTGGTACTCATCTCCATTTCAAGGGCCATTGAGCCATCATTGTTCTACGACAGTTTCCGCCAACCTATGGCTAGCATGATATCATGGAGCAATGTTACCTTCTCGCCAAAGGGATACCTATTTATCTATTTACAATTGATCCCTTCAAACTGCTAGGGCAGTTTGGCGGGAGCTAGGACGAGGACAGGAGCTCACCCCATCATTCAGTGCTCAGTGATTCAGTCTTGTTGGCTTTCCAGCTGAGCCATCGTGTCCCCCTTTATATTCAAAAGTGAGAGAAAAATGATCACAAGACGTATCAATTTATGGTAGCGTGGATGGGGTTCAGAATAATTTCACTTAAAGGAATCATATGCGTTCAGTCATCACTCACGTAAGGAACGGGCCTACAATATGTAAGATGCCCATTCCTGGCCATTGAGCAAAAAACTAAGGAAATCGGCCTCCCCCCACCCCCACCCCCACTAATGAGTTGTGAATAGGAAAATACCTGTATCTTTATATTTTTTTAGGAAACTGTATTCTACCTAAGAAATCATGTCTGAGGAGAAGAGGTTAGGAATGTGAATTAAGGACCAAAGGCAATGGCTTTTCTTTTACTGGATATTTTCAAAGAGAAGTAGAGTCAACATTGGCTGAGATGCTGGACTTTGTAATCCTGCACTAAGCACAGGCTGGATTCGTTGGCTTAAATGTACATTTTTCAAGCTATGATTCTTCCATCCCATGGAAGTATATACTGTATGTCTCACAAAAGCAAGGGTCAAAATAACATCCTTTCTTGGTCCTCTTTATTCAGCCCCTGAAAAGCCACTCAGATTGAGTACAGGCAGTCTTCTATTTACAACAATTCATTTAGTGATCATTTGAAGTTACAACGGCACTGAAAAAAGTGACTATTAACCATTTTTCACACTTACCACTGTTGCAGCATCCCCATGGTCAAGTGATCAAAATTCAGATGCTTGGCAATTGACTCATATTAATGATGGTTGCAGTGTCCCAGGGGCATGTGGTCACTTTTTGTGACTTTTTGACAAGGAAAGTTAATGGGGAAGTCAGAATTGCTTAACAACCAAGTTACATGTTACAAGTTACTTTCCCACTCCCTTGGAGGCCCTACGGAGGCTGAAAGTGGGACAGGAAGTGACATTTTTTGCTGTCCCCAGCCTCCAGAACCTCTCTAGGAGTCTCTAGGAGCCTCTCTAGGAATCTCTAGGAGCCTCTCTAGGAGTCTTTGGAGGCCAGGGACAGCAAAAAACGTCACTTCCTGTCCCACCGGAAGTCAGGAAAAGGGCCCTTTCAGCCTCTGTAGGGCCTCCAAGGGAGTGTGAAAGGCTGTTTTTGCTTTTCCCAGATAAATAGGCAGAATCTGGAGCCAGGTATGAAAGAAAAACGGGCCTTCCCCACGCCCCCCAGTCCCTCCAGAGGCAGGAAACAGCCTGTTTCCCTACTTCTGGTGGGCCCAGAAGGCCCGAAAATCAGCTGGCCGGCGAGCGCCTGTGCCCCAGAGCTGGGCTGGTGTGCCCACTAATATGGCTCCGCGTGCCACCTGTGGCACGTGTGCCATAGGTTCGCCATCACGGGTCTAGGAGATGCAGTTGAAATTTTGTAGAATTCCATTTAAAATTTTAGTACAAGCAAATAAATATTTCAGTTGGTTAATCTTTTTCTAAACTCTCACTTTTTTGCCTAATGGCCACAGCCCAGAAGAGTATTATTCATTAGAGCTTATAATGTAATATTGGAACTACAGATATGGTGGTTTCTACATTACTCTACTTACAGACTTACCTGCCACAATACTTGATTGTGAAAATGCTTCCTTCCTTCTTTCACTATTGTTCTTTCCCTGGATTTGGACATATATAGAGATTGTAAAGCATGTGCCACAGCATAGGCCGCATTGTAAATATTGTAACTCTGTCCACTCATGCGTGTTTCAAACACAGATGTGGGAAGGGTCTCAAGCCTTTCCAGTCCAGTACATTTTTTCTCAGATGTCTCAGTTTTTGAGCTTGAAAAGAAGCAATCGAATGCCTGTTCCCAGAAATTGTTCCGAAAATGATCTTGAGGGTTGTTGTTTAGATTTAGGTTTTGAAGAAATTTCTGGAAGTCTTGGATCTCCTTTGTGTGAACTGCAAAGGATAAAGCACCATGTAGGAAATGGATATTCCAAGATTTATGAATGGCAACTGAGGTGTAATCTGTCTGAGCGGTTATAAGCCAAATCTTTTTCTTCCTTGGTATATCCTCCACTTCTGAAAACTGGAGGAAAGTTCTCAGACCTGCTAAGGATTGAGTTTCACCATATAAGATTATCACATTGGCTGTGCTGTTCATGAGAACATGATACATATGTAGTCCTTCATCTATGGTATCAGTAAAATCACTGTAAAATGCTACATTTGGGAACTCTGCTATGAATTCAATGCAAATGCCATGCTTGGAAAATGTGGGGATCACCTCCTGGGCAAATTTCTCTCCTTTCTCATCCTTCATTACAAGAATTCCAATCCAGATCCATCTAAAGTATAGCAATAACTGCAGGAGTCCCTTATGTTGGTGGGATTCATCTGGAAACATTTGTTGGAAGAAAATTGATTGAGTCTCTTTATCCATGACTGGAGAAGAGCCATAGGTCAACTACAGAAAGATAAACATGCAATTGCAAAGGTCTATGTGAGCCTCTGAAACTATGTACATTCGAGTCTTTCGGTGCCCTTGTTCTTACCAAGCAAAACATTGTACAACTAAATTGTATTTATTTAGGAATATCAACAAGATGTCACAAAAATATCCATAAATACATTTTTCTGGAAATAAATCTCATTATGAATGATTCAAATTTGAAACTTAATTCTGTGTCTGAAATTGGGGTTTGTTGTTCTGTGACAAACATCTCCATCATCTGTTCAGAGTACAATTATTCATGTTGCTATGCTGATCCTAGCAAGTGTGGGAAGCCACACACAGACACACGCACACACACACACACTCCAGAAGAATGAAATATTTTGGAAAAAATTAAAAAGAAATTTAAGAAAGGCAGGATAGAATATCTCCCCTAAAGGAGAAATGGGGGAAAAAAATCTTAAGGGAGGTGGAAACCAGAACCAGTTCCCAAGCAGAAACTGAGGAGGCTACCTTTTAGAAATGCAGATTTGGTCATCTGTTTAGAAAAACTTGGTCAGTCAGGAAACTCCAAATAACTAATTAGGAAGCCAGAAGGGTTGAGAGGGTTAGCTCAGAGAAGCACCTAGGATTTGCATTTCCCCTTTGCCTATAGAACCAGCCATGACCCCATAGGAATCTGACAACAGCCAATAGAATATTAAAGGACACGTTCTTGCACAGGAACAGGAAGCTCAAATACAAAGCCCAAAGAAGGTATAAAACCCATCCATTCTCAATTCCATTTTGTCAGCTGTCCCTGAATCACATGTGGTTGGTGGTTCCACTTCATCAATAAAGGGAACCTTTCTTTCCAATCAGCCTCCAGCCTCCATTTTATTTTAAGTGCCTTTCTTCCGGATTGGAACTGAACCAGATGGATTTTTCTTCCAACACAAGCAAAAAACAATAGCTAGGAATCTGAAAGATCTATCCCTTTTAGAAAGAGAAAATCTGGGGAGGTACAGCAAAATAATAAGGTATATCTTCAGCTCATCTTTACCTGAGGAAATTTGTAGATGCACAATATAGCTGCCATGTGAAGAGAGATATCAGGTGCCCCAATGACTGCAGCCAAAGTATTTGTGATCCCACACTTGTAGTTAGGGATGAATTTACCCTGAGTGAAAGGCAGAAGCATTGAGGCAAAGTAAGTCAAGCTTGGACTAAAATTGCTATTAAAGATTTGGAAGCCCAGTGTGACATTGGGTAGGATCTGGGGGTTTTCATTGATCTCCTTTAGAGTAAAAACTAAGGCCAGGATATGTTGGTAATTCTGAAAAACTACTCTGTAAAAAAATAAATAAAGACAAAATGCATAAGGAAATGTTTGCTTCATTTTATGATACTTCCAACCCTTCAGTATGACACATTTGTGGAATGAGTTTTAGTGTTTTATCTTTGCTATCTTTATCTTGCTCAGAACCTGGAAAATGCAAAGCATTATACTAGTACATATATACCTCTATAGGAACTGAAGTAATTTTAAAGATAAACATAGGCTGAAATTGGAAGCACTGTTTCTGAAAAGGTGATAAATGTATCCAACCCAATGTTTAATGTTTTATATCAAGAAGGAAATTGCAGATATATTGAATAAAAAAAGTTATCATGGGAAATATTTACCCCCATCTTATTGGTAGTTGCACCTTCATAAATTTAGGTATACGTTCTCTCTACTTATAGATATTAAGATGTGATTTGTTATAAAGGGAGAATTGGCCCCTTTTTACTTTACGTAGAAACTAAGGTAAAATATAACCATTTAAAATACACCTAAATATTCTATTTACGATGTTTCTTACTGGAGGTATTGTCAGTAGAGGAAAACATTTCAAGCATCCGGTGGTTTAACTGCAATGTCCAGAACATGACAATAATTTGATTATGTACTTACATAACTCCATCTTGAAATCCCTGAAAAGGATGCTGACTGAAATCAATGGGATTAGAAGATGCAAAGAAGGCAGAAATAATGCCAGCAACATTAATATCTCCAAGTAGATGATATGTATGGTGAATAGGAAGAGGCTCATCAAAATAACAGTGAGGACTTGGATCCTTGCACACTACTTCAGACAATACTATTAATAGTAATTCCATGAATGCTAAGATCTTCCATGAGTGTCTTCTTTCTGTGCACAAATGCTTCTGTCTGCAAAAAGATCTTTGAAGTAGATCAAACTGACTTCTCTCCTTGAGATGTTTTTCAGACAAAACTAGTGAATGTAACATACTATCAAATCAACTCGCAGACTTTGGGGCTCCCAGCACTGGGTTGGAATGGGGACAATAAATAGTATATTTCAAGGCTATTCCTACTTTTTCCATGGGGTCCCATAGGAAGAGACAAAATGTCAAATTCCATAATGATAATGAGACAGTCACACATGTGAATATCTTCAAAATATGCAAGGCTTCCAGAGGAGGGACTGATGAGCCACCAGAGAAAAATAAAAGCATTAGATCCATAAAGCAAAATACCAATTTAAATATGTGTGGGTATAGGCACTAATAGAGATACATTCTGTTCTTCTCTGTTCTGTTCTTTATTCTATTTTTACATTACACTGCACTACACTACACTAAAATATCTTTTTATCTATTCTCTACTCTCCATTCCATTCCATTCAATTCCGATTGAGGTAGTCCTCAATTTAATTTAATTTATATGCTGCCCTTCTCTGAAGACTCAGGGCGGCTGAGGGAGGCGTTTCCTTATTACTATGCTCCGGTGTGGCAGAGTATACAACACAGTCTTTTTCAAATAAAGGCTGTTAATTAACTTTATTAACATCCTACAAGAATCCAAAAAATAAACAATCATAATCTTACTATGGTTGGCAGAATGCCCAGAAGCAATTTTCAGGAAACTGATAAGAGAACTAAGATCAAGACGTGAAGGAGAGTGAATGAAGTTGTTCCCTGCAAATTGCCTCAGTCATCGTCCTTCCTTAAATAGGCTAACGGAGTGGCCAATTAGCCCCAAGCCTTACTCTCGAGGAGACCTCCTCCTGAGGAGCCACTCCTGCCTTTTGGCAGCTCTGCGCGCCTGTGCATCAAGAAGAGGCTCCTCCTCTTCTTCCTCTTCACTTATGGGAGCTTCTGGAGGTTCTGAATCCCCGCCTCTGGAACCACATTTTCTCCAGCCTCCTCATTGTTTTAGTCGAGTGCCAACTGCACAGGCTGCTGGCGCAGCACCACACTAGCCTCCTCACTGTCGGAATCAGCTACTAGCTGCACAGGCCACTGGCGGGCCACAACACTTCACAAGTTTTCCACAGTCTGGTGGCCGCCATTTTGTCTCCTACCTGCTTGGGGTGGAGACAAAATGGCAGCCGTATTCAGGTCACTGCTGCACAGCCCAGCAATAAACTATTTTGTCCTCCTTTCTATGAGCTACTAGAGAAAAATAAAACCATTAGATCCTTTAAGCAAAATACAATTCAGTGGTGGGTTGCCCCTGGTTTGCACCAGTTCTATAGAATGTCCCTGATGTCACCAAAATGTTTCTGCGCATGCACAGAAGAGCATGCATGCATGCGTGGCCCCGTTGCAAACCAGTATTAAAGATAAGTAGAACCCACCCCTGATACAAATGTAAATACTGTATATGTGTGGGTATAGGCATTGATATCATTCAGCTAATGATTAGAGAGGTCTCCACTGTGTTACACAAACTTCTGGATGCTGCAGAAGCTCTCTGCAACACTTTGCAGAGTTTGTTCAGGCAGCAAAATGAAGGAGTTTGTCCACGGGCTGTGTAACATTGACCTGGTTGTTACTAAATGTGTGGCTGCTTTCAGAACCATGTGGCCCTGCAAAAAAAAAATAAAAAAAGGAAGTCATTCCAGCACTCACTTCAAAATGTGAGGAGAAGAAACTTTGGCCCGGTGTGGTAGAAATCAGGCTTAATAAGGCCTGGGGGCACACAATGAGAATGGGAAAAGGCCTATTGAGATCCAAGGTTTGGGGAGTATGGGGCATCTTGGGGGTGAGGGGAGCAATGGGAAAGCCAGAGGAGAAGGTCTGGACCTCTGCTAGACTTCCCCCACCTAGAAGCCCTGTCCCCACTTAACAACCCACACTCTATTTTATGTTTTATTGGGGAGAGCGGGAATGGGGGGGGGTCATTAGGTGACATGTTTCACCTAACGACTGCTGCAACATATGACTGTAATGGTCAGGTTCCATTAGGGTCATATCTTGAGGACTACCTGTAATTGGAATGGAATCAAGTGTAGCCTGACTAGGTGGCTCAGTGGCTAAGACACTAAGCCTGTCGATCAGAAAGGTCGGCTGTTCGGCAGTTCAAATCCTTAGTACAGGTCTCCTGCGTGAGCAGGGGGTTGGACTAGATGACCTCCAAGGTCCCTTCCAATTCTGCTACTGTTAATGGAGAGTAGAGGACAGAGAGCGGTATACTTTAGTGCAGTGTAATGTAGTGGAAAAAATGGAATAGAGAACAGAACAGAATAGCAGCTTGTCTGGCAGCCACTCTTTTGTCCCCTACCCGTTTGTGGGTGGGACAAAATGGCAGCTGTATTCAAGTCTATATATACTTTTGGGCTATGCAGAAGTATATATACAGTCCAAAAGAGTATATACAGCCAAAAAGCACTAAAGTATACTGGTAAATACTGGCTTAGCTCCAATGACGACTGGAAGACTGTTGTACTTGCTGAGGTAACTCTTTTTATTTAACCACAACTCTGAAGCAACAGAACAGAACTTCCCACAGAACAGAACAGCAACTCTCTCTCTGACAGCTCTTATATATCAGCTGTCAGAGCAAACTAACCAATCACACTGCTTAGTTACTTGGTACAATCCAACAGGGGGCATAGCCCCTAGAACATACCCAGTACACAACACCCCTTTATCCTTGGAAAGTGCATGTGTAGTCGTGAAGGAATGCTGGGCGGTGGCGGAGTCGGCATGACCGTCGAGGACCCTTGGGTGGCGACTGCCCAGCCTTGGTGTCGTTAGCTGCAGGCCCTTCTTCTTCCTGACCCGGACGATGTTCATCGAGTGCAGGTAAGTGTGTTCTTTCTTTGGGGCTGGTGTCTGTGCTTTTGACTGGCGGTTGCCTGGGACTTCTTTGGGCCGAGGCCACGCCCTCGCCAGCTGACCCTTATGAAAGGGGATTTGCATGTGTGTTGGGCTCTGGTTGACTCCGAGGTTCCTGTGTCATGGTAGTGGGGTACCCTGGCTGTTTTTGTGGTTCTGCTACCCCCAGTTCCCCTTCCGGTCCAGGCATGGTGCTCCCAAGTGCCCATCTCCTCCTTATTTGGTCCTGATGATGCCTCCAAACCCTCCCTTGCCCCATATCTATTTTATAGGAGCATGTTCCCATAACAACTAGTACTTTTCCCGGCAGCCAGAGTGGCTGGCCAGTGTAGTTACATGCATAGATCAGGTCTCCTTCCGTAAAGCACTGGTTTTACTTGGCGGGGCTAACAGTTTTCTAGGGGCATAACGGGTGTAACCTATCGAGAACTGTTCTCAGCCAGTGGCCCATAAGGAGTTCCGCTGGGCTGCGGTTAGTCAGTGGGCAAGGGGTAGAATGTTGGACGAGCAGATATTCAGCAACCCGGGCGGCCCACCCTCCTGGGTCCATGCATCCTAGTGCATCTTTTGTGATTCTTACAGACCTTTCGACCAAACCTTATTGGCCGAATGGTAGGGGAAGATCAGACAGTGTCGGATTCCTAAACCTGCCAGAAATAGTTCGAACACGGACACCGTCAGTTGAGGATTGTTGTCTGACACTATTTCATCAGGCAAACCATGGGTGGCAAATAAAGCCTGCAGGGCCCATATGACGGCGTCAGCAGAGGTGGAATGCATCGGGATTGCTTCTATCCATTTGGAGAAGGCGTCAACTAGAATCAAAAACATCTGGCCCTGGACAGGTCCCGCAAAATTGATATGTAAACAGGACCAAAGCCTACAAGGGTCTTCCCACTTCCTAGGTTTCCCTGTTGGTGGCATTGGCCTGGATTCTTGGCATTGGGGGCATGTAGACACCCATTTGGCAATGCATTCGTCCAGCTTTGGCCACCACAGGTAAATGCATGCCAGGGCTTTCATCCGAACTATTCCGGGATGACCTATATGCAGGATGGTCAGAACATATTTCCGCAAGGAAGCGGAGATCACAACCCGATGCCCCCATAACAAGCACCCCTCTTATGCCGCTAATTCCGACTTACAGAGGGCGTATGGTTACCATTCAGAGCCCAACCCCACACTAGGCCAGCCATGTAAGACCCAATCAAGGACCATGGAGAACTCTGGGTCCTGGCAAGAAACTATGGCAACATCATTAGAGGAAAGGGGGAGCTGTCAATTAGGAGAACTGAGGAGGTGGAGGCTGGGTCACAGAGGAAAAGATTGAGTGGGCAGCGGCTCAAAGCATCCACATGGGCCAAATGCTTGCCAGGTATATAGACCAGAGAATAGTTGTAGGCAGATAGAAAAACGAACCATCGGGTGAGCCGGGGAGACAGGATATGAGGGGTTTGGTGGTCCCTGGACAAAATGCCTAATAGGGGTTTGTGGTCGGTCACTAAAGTAAAATGACGACCATAGAGGTAGTGGTGAAACCTCTTAACTCCCGACACTAATGCCAAAGCCTCCTTGTCAAGCTGAGAGTAATTCCTCTCTGTCGGGGCCAGGGTACGGGAGAAAAAAGCCACGGGGGCTTCTTTGCCATTAGGGAGGGCATGACTGAGAACTGTGCCCACGTCGTATGGTGAGGCATCACAAGTGAGTATCACAGGGAGAGACTCTGAATACTGTACAAGCACAGAGTTCAAGACAAGCAAACATTTGACAGCAGTGAATGCAGAAGAAGTCCTAGCATCCCAGGTCCAAGTCGCCCTACGATCCAGCAGCCGATGGAGAGCTCCGCAATGGAAGTCTTATGCGGCAAAAATATGGCATAGATGTTGAGCAGCTCCAAGAATGCTTGCAGCTCGGCCTTCGAGGTTGGGGGTGGGGCGTCTACAATAGCCCAGGTTTTACCGGGGATGGGATGGATTCCCTGGCCGTCGATCAGGAACCTGAGAAACTCCATCTCTGGGATGGCGATAAGGCATTTGTCCTTCTGGATGGTGAGGCCCACACGTTGGAATTCCTTCAGAACGCAGCAAAGTCTGGGACATCAATTGGGTGAAGTTGGAGGTGGAAACGAGAACGTCGTCAAAATATGGTGCGACCCCGGGGATGCCATGGGGTAGCCACTCCATTAAACTTTGAAAGATCCCCAGGGCCACGGAGACCCCAAATTGCAGGCGGTGGCACCAGAAGGCTCCGCGATGCGTGACAATAGTCTGTGCCTCGGCTGTCATGTCATCAACAGGCAGCTGTTGATACGCCTGTGATAAATCGAGTTTAGCGAAAATTGACCCGTGTCCCAAAGAATGTAATAAATGTTGAACAACAGGGACAGGGTAAGCATAGTCCTGATCCACATGGTTGATTGTCGCACGGTAGTCAGCGCAAATGCGGATGGAGCCATTGGCTTTCATTGCAATGAACGTGGAGGTCTCCCACCGGGCATGATCCACCAGTTCTGTTGAATGAGCTTGTCCAGCTCAGCATCCACCTTAGGCAGCAGCGCGAAGGGCACCCTGCGCGGCTTGAGGAGTCAGGGCGGTACTTTGGGATCGAGGCTGAACGAAACAGGAGTCCCATTGTACTTTCCTAGCATGTCGGTGAAAACTGTGGGAAACTCTTTAGTTAAGGTGTCTAGTTCAGATGAGTGAATGGCATGGATGCCATGGATTGTGAGGCCAAGAGCAGCAAACCAATTGAGACCCAGGAGGGTCGGAAGAGGTCCATCCAAAATTACAAGAGACAGACGGCCAGTGAAGTTCTGGAAATGAGCGTGGAATGTTCCTGTCCCCACAACTGGTATGAGGGTGCCCTGGTAATCTTTCAAAAGAAGGAAACAACAGTTCAGGTGGCATTTGAATAGTTTGGGCACCAGCCGCTTGATAGTACTCCAGGAGACAATAGAGGTGGTGGAGCCAGTATCTACCTCCATTTGGCATTGTCGGCCTTCAATGTGGACAGTCAAAATTATTTTTTTGCTTTCTGTGTCCTTTTGCGGGGTTACCTTATTGACAGCAGAAAACCCCCTCTGGGCCCACGTACACTCATTTGGCAGCCCTTAACGGCATTGTTTAGTTACCTCAATGGGGAATCTCTGACTCATCTGTGGCTGCACCGACCGGCATACTCTTGCGAGGTGCCCCCAATGGCCGCAACGCTGGCATGTAGCCTCTTTAAATTTGCAGGACATGCGTAGATGGTCACCTCCACAGCTAAAACATTTGAATGCCCTGTCTGATGTGTTCTTAGGGCCGGTGGCCTTATTCCTAGCCTCTCGAACGCGGCAAACTTCCAGCCCCTCTTCCTCCGAATCGGAAAATGCCTCAGTGTTGATTTGATTTGTACCACTTACTGTTTGATCCACTTTTGGCAGGCTCTGGCCTTAGGGTAGTGCGGCAATGGACAACACGGCTAGTTCCGCAGCGCACGCCTCATCTAATGCCATTTGAAAGGTTAATTCATGGTTAGCGATTAACCATTGTTTCAAATTTTGATCCCTCACTCCGCTAACAAGGCAGTCGAGTAAATAATTGTCCAGATTCACAAACTTGCAGTGCCGGGCTGCCCTGTGCAACGCTGCAACATATTGATTAATTGACTCCCTCGGAGCCTGGTCGCGGTGTTAGAAATGCTGGTGTCGGGCTATTCTGGAAGGTGCCAGTGCATAGTGTCATTTAAGCTTGCCCATGAACTCCTACGCAGTCCCAGAATGAATTGATTGGGGGGCCATTGATGTCATAGCCGTATCGAACATCTCCGTTCTGCAAAAACTTAATAAATAAGCCCTCTTGCGCTCTGACGACAAATTAGTATAATTGTTGGCTATCAGGAAACACTCGAATCGGGCTACATAGGCATCCCATGTTTCTTTACCCTGATTGAATGGAGGGAAATTGTGTGAGGTCGCCATGGTGTGTATGATTTCACTAGTCCGTACCTTTGTATCACCTCATATGTTTGTTTGGTTATTTTCTTCAGGTCTGCCTCATCCCATCCTCGTCGCTAGTGGTAAATACTGGCTTAGGTCCAATGACGACTGGAAGACTGTTGTACTTGCTGAGGTAACTCTTTTTATTTAACCACAACTGTGAAGCAACGGAACGGAGCTTCCCTCAGAACAGAACAGCAACTCTCTCTTTGACAGCTTTTATATATTGGCTGTCAGAGCAAACTAACCAATCACATTGCTTAGTTACTTGGTACAATTCAACAGGGGGCTTAGCCCCTAGAACATGCCCAGTACACAACATATACTGCTTTCTGTTCCCTACTCTCCATTACACTCAATTCCATTCCAATTACTTGTTATGTCCTTATAAGGACATCCGGCCGGGGATTGGTTAATCCTCCGGGCGGGAAAGTTAAACCGCTGTCATTGGACGGCTGGTCTGCCGGAGCGCTATAAAAAGGGCTCCGGCAGCACAGCCGTTCGTCTGTTCTGACTTAGTTAAGAGCTGAATAAAACTTGTTGAGCAGACCCCGCTGGTCTTGTCTTCTTTCCTGCGCCTGATCTAACATTACTCTTTCTGCAGACCCCTCTAAATCAGCAAGATGAAACAAGATCTTTGCCGGCCGCCATTTTGTTCCACCCACAAATGGATGGGACAAAATGGCGGCTGTGTTTGGATTGCCGCCACATGGCCTGGGAACAAATGGCTGGGCCTCCTTCCACAACAGAGAGCTTCTGAAAGTAATTGTGAGACATGATGAGCATATGGGGAGCCAGGCCCATATACTGCAGGGGTCCAGCAAGATGGGATGGGGGGGGGAAGATAGACAGGAGGGCATGGCAGTGCCCCTGTGGTGGGTTGTAAGGGCAAACAACCATAGGGTCTCTTCAGTCATCATAATTTGGAAAAGGCATCATATGTAGCTTTTTTGAGGGGGGGGGATTTTGTCGCAATTGTCGCAATTTGTATATTTATGTATTCTTCCAGAAATAGGGATTTATTTATTTTTCAATATTTGGTTGTCATGTAAGATTGGCATATGATGCAGTCAGATGCTATGGTCATTTATGAAGACTGCATTGAAAAAAGACAAATGACAGTGTAATAAGCACATAGCCGAGTGAGGATTGTTTTACCAGTCACAGAACAGAAGAAAAAGTCAGCTTTGGTAAGGGCTCAAACTATAGTGTTAATTTGAAAATTAAAGAATATAGGAGTCAGAATGTGGAACTGAAGCAGCTTATTGGATAAGAAGCAAAACATCTTTTTAAAAAAACAACAAAGTTCAGTTGTTGTTGTAGTTTTGGGGAAAAAAGCACCTTTGAGAAAGCCTTGACCTGCATGATTGACAATCACCCTAGATATTGAGTCAGAATGGTTTTGTTTTTTGTTTAACCGTGTGAAGCTGGAATAGGGTGAGTCACTTTTCCACTAATCAACTATTTAACCTATGTTGTAATCCCTTTATATAACATTCTAAGTACAGGAAGTCCTTAACCTATGAACATAACTGAGCTCAGGATTATGGTCATCTCTCATGACAATCATTAAGCAGGTCACTTCGTGACTGGGTTCAATTTTACAATTTTTCTTTAGAGTCAGAAGGTGAAAGCGGTGATCATTAAGCAAATCCATCATTTGCCATGAATAATTTTTGTTAGAAACTAGAAGTTTCCAGCAAAAAAATAAAATAAATCACAAATGACTGCAGGATGCTGCAAATATCCTTTAATGTGGGCAGATTACTAACCATTCAAAATGTGATCATAGGAAGATGTCAGGACTTTAAATCCGGGTCATAGGTAGCCCTAGAGATGTCCATTGTAGCTTTGAACGTTCACTAAAAAGCTGATTGTAGCTCGAGAACTAGATGTAGTTGCAGAAACGACTAGTCAATGAAGGAACCAGTTTCTGCCACAATCTTTCAATCAAACACCACTTTCAGATTTATGACAACAATACAAAGAACACCCCAGGAGGGTTAATATACTTTGCAGAGAGTTGGTACAGAGTGATTCACTGATTCACAATAGAAAAGCTTGGCCTTAACCCAGGTTGCTCCAATTGATAATTATGCATCGTCAATTGCTAGGACAGTTATTGCCTGGTTTATCAAAGAATTGATCTGTTCCTTGGGGGCTTGCAGGGTGATTTTAATATTAGTGAATAAGAGGACAAAACTGTAGCCAACCAATCAGAGATTTGTATCAGCATTTGTGAGCAGATCAGTTCTGAAGGATCACTACTGCACACATCCCCTTTCTTTTTCTTTTCTTTTCTCCTCTCTCCTCTCTTCTTTCTCTCTCCTCCTTACAGTCTTCTCATTTCTCTCTTCTCCTTTCCCTTTTCTCTCTTTTCTTTTCTCTAACTTGATTCGAAATAGCAGTAGCCTTTGCAACCCTACTTCTCTATTTTCTTTCAACTAAAATAGGACAGAGATTATAGTCATCAAGCAGAATTTTTTGAAGGCTTAAAAGTAGCACAGGAGTTTCCACATTGGTCTTTGCTACTGAGGAGAAGGCATATGTCTCGATAAAAGATACTTTGATTTTACACCATGTTTCGTAGGTGATCACTACACATGATGTGCACCAGAGAATTCCCACTGTCCAATTGCAACATAATTAATTCATAGCCCCCTCCCCCCTGTTTAAATGAAAATCTCATTTGTATTTAATCCCCACTTAATTTTTTGCATATTCTAGTGTGCATATGGTGAGGGGACATGATGGCTCAGCAGTTAAAAACACCGAGCTTGTCAGCTGCAAAGCTGACAGCCCAGTTTGAGACTCAAACCCTGCAAAATGGGGTGAGCTCTGGTTCTTGTTCCAGCTCCTGTTCACCCAGCAGTTCAAAGGCATGCAAATTCAACTTGATAAATAGGTACCCCATTGGTAGGAAAGTTATAGCATTCTGTGCACCTTTGGCATATAGCCATGCTGGTCACATAACCATGGAAAATGTCTTCGGACAATGCTCCCACTGCCAAGAAACGTAGATAAGCACCATGCCTTGAATCAAATACAATTGGATAAGGAAACCTTTACCTTTAGCATGCATAGGAATTAAGATGACCAGTAAAAACAGATTTAAAATTCACATTTAATCTATATATTTAGTCAGAGATGTCTATCATGTACTGAAATATCTCAATAAGTCAATCTGTGCTATTGTTTATTTTTTTTTAATTGCCTTTCAGAAGGAAAAAAAAGTTATGAGCTACCCAAATCTCCAGGGAAGGATAGGATTCGCAACATAGGAGGCCAATCTAACTACATATTGTTTTCTGGCTTAAATATGCAAGTGGGGAAGATCTGCAACACAGAGAAATAAAGAATATCATTCTTACAACTTTCTTTTCATGAGCTGATGTTTATTGTTCAGTTCAGGTCTCATCACAATGATAAAACACTTGGGGAAGAAGATACACACCAATAAGCCAGCACTGGAGGAGATCATAGAGAAGATCTCCACTGCCAGCATATATTTTCCCCTTGTGCTTAGATAGGTTGGAATAAAGCACAGCCAAACACTGCAGAAGACCAACATGCTGAAGGTGATGAATTTGGCTTCATTGAAGCTGTCAGGTAACTTCCTAGCTAGAAAAGCAGCAGAGAAGCTAACCAGAGCAAGAAAACCCATAAAGCCCAAAACACAGTAGAAGATGACCGAGTCTTCTTTGCACTCCAGGATGACTTCTTCAGGCATTGACTTCATATCAAAATCTGGATATGGTGGGGATGTTATCAGCCATGCAGCACAAAAACATATTTGAACAAGAGAGCACGATAGAAGAATGAAACTGATCATTCTCCCCCCGACCCATTTCCTCAATTTGGAACCAGGTTTGGTGGCCATGAATGCTAGAACCACAACAAAGGTTTTGGCCAAGACACAAGAAACTGCCACAGAAAAAATCAGTCCGAAAGCTGGTTGTCGAAGGAGACACACAATCTTATCAGGTCTCCCAACAAATAGAAACACACAAAGGAAAGAGAGGAGGAGGGAAACTAAGAGAGTGTAGGTGAGATTCCGGTTGTTGGCTTTGACAATGGCAGTGTCTTTATGTTTCATGAAGATTATTATTACCAAAATTGTCATCAAAGAAAAGCAAAGAGAGAGAACAGTCAGACTGATCCCTAACGGTTCTTCATAGGACAAAAAAGTGATCTGCTTTGGAATGCACATATTTTTTTCAGGATTTGGATATTGATCTTCGGGACATGGAGAGCAGTCATCCTTGTCTGAAAAAGAACAGAGTGGAATTGATACAGTTTGAAACCTCATATATTGGGGCTTAGTGCCATATTCAGAAATTTCCTACCCTTCTCCTTTGAAATTTTCCCCTCTGGACACAGACGGCAATCATAGCAGCAAAATGACTCTCCTTCTTTCTTGGCCTTGCTGTATCCAGTCTCACAAGGATCATTACACAAAGATAGAGGTAATGCCTATCAATGAATGAAGAAGAATATTTGAATATACAGAGGGGAAAGGAAGTGCTTGGAGAAATACTGTTACCATGGAATCAACAGAAGAAAAATGTATTAATAAGCAGAAGTAGAGTATTGACATGACTTTGATATGGAATTGGCTTTAAATTGGCTTTAGAGTTGACAAATAATTCATTAAATATTTATCTTTATTGGTATCTATGGCCTTTCATAACTATCATTCCTATTATCCAAAGACAATTTCTGTGCTGGTTAATTTTGAAATCTCCAGACTGATGAAATCTGGTACACTGGTGATCAGCTTTTACTTCAAAAACCATGAAAAAAATTATCCACAATTAACAGAGGGCCAATGTAAATATTCCATACCAACTGCAGATTTTTTTTTCTCCCTGAGGACATTTGATGCTTTGGGACTTTCATCATTTTGAGATGGAATTGGTCTGAAATAATAATTCATTAAATATCTATCTTTATTGGCACCAATGACTTTTCATAACTATCTTCCTCACCCTCCAAAGACAATTTCTGTACTGGTTAGTTAAAGATGGTTTTCTCAGCTTCTGAATTTCAAGTCAACAGACTGTTGACATGTAGGACTTCAGCTTTTGCTTCTAAACCATGAAAACATTCTCTGTAATTACCAGAGAGCCAAAATAATACCAACTACTAGAAAAGTAAACATTCTTACAGATAATGTTTTTTTTTTCTCCAGGACATTTCTACTTAATACAAACATTATTCAGAGATGATGCTCTGAAACTTAAATTAAAAAGTATATTTTATATTATATAAATGGAGACAGACCAATCTAAATTCTAACAGCTCACCTGATTAAAGCCTACTGGCCATGTGATGGAATCTACAGAAATATTGAAGAACTTGTCTGCTGGAGCTGTGGGATCTACCACTCCAACTTTGACTCTAAGAAAAGACTGGTTTGGGAATGTGATCCAGTTGATAATATCATATCCACCAATGAATTCTCCATTTTTATCAAAGGAGATCTTTTCCCCAACACTGTTGTTGAATCTGACCCTTTTCAGAAAAGAATGAACCTGAAATACAGCAACATAGAGAAAGGGACAAAGAGAGAACAGGATAAAGGGAGGTAAAAATAATTCATATGTTCAAAACATACATATGGATGCCTCTTTAAAGAAAGAAAATATAAAAAACGTTATTTTAGTTGTAGGCCAATACCAAACAAACAACGTAACAGTCATTCCAAAATAGGAATAGAGATAAAATATCGGATTACTGAAATAAAATTAACATAGAATTGTAATATAAAAAGGCAAAAAAATTACACTTTGTAGTTTAATTGTGAAAGCTTCTTAAATTAGATTACTTCTGATAAATATATATCCTGTTTCCCCCAAAATAAGACATCCCCTGATAATAAGCCCAATCAGGCTTTTGAGCACATGGCAATAAGGCCAAGCGCTTATTTCAGGGTTCAAAAAAAAATATAAGACAGGGTCTTATTTTTGGGAAAACATGGTAATAAATACAAGGATGCATAAGGCTACAAAAGTTTAATACTATTCTTATTTCTAAAGAGCCTTATACTTGCTCAAGCCATGCTAAAGTCTAATTTGAATTATTGCAGAAAATGTAACTGAAAGTAACTTAAAAGGTATATGTTTATGTATGTATGTATGTATGTATAGACACCAGACATACTTTTTCAGTATTTTTATCTTGTTTTTGTCCTATGTTTTTAAATATGTAATCTTATTTTGAAAATTGAGAGAAAAATGGTCATAAAACATATTGAGTTGACCTGTTGACTTAAATGGGCTCAGGAGCATTTCACTTAGAAGAGTCATATGCATTCACAATCATGGCTCCCATAAGAACCGGAGCTACAATGTCTGATATCCCAATGCCTGACCCACTAACAAGAGACTAAAAGGGACAAAGAGAGAACAGGATAAAGGGAAGTAAGAGTAATTCATATGTTCAAAATATGGATGCCTCATTAAAGAAAGAAAATATAAAAACTTTTTTTAGTTGTAGGCCAATACAAACAAACAACATAACAGTCATTCCAAAATAGGAGTAGAGGTAAAATATCAGATTACTGAAATAAAATTAACATAGAACTGCAATATAAAAAGGCAAAAAAATTATACTTTGTAGTTTAATTGTGAAAGCTATTTAAACTAGATAAATTTGGTACTGGTAAATATATAAGAAATACAAGGAACTATAAGGCTACAAAACCTTAATACTATTTTTACTTCTATAGAGCCTTATATGTGCTCTAGCCATACTAAGTTTGGATTGGAATTATTGCAGTCAATCCAACAGTCTAGAAACAAGATAAATAATATGTTAAAAGTATATGTAATTGAATAAATATATATGTATACACACCACACATACACACAGTAAGACATACTTTTTCAGTGTTATTTTTTATCTTGGTCTTGTCTTACATTTTTAAATATGTAATCTTATATTGAAAAGAGAGAGGAAAATTATCATAAGGCATATCGAGTTATGTTGACCTAGATGGGTTCAGGATCATTTCACTTAAAGAAGTCATATGCATTCAATCATGGCTCCCATAAGAAACACAGGTACAATGTCTGCTATCCCAATTCCTGGCCAGCTAACGAAGAGACTAAGGAAATCAACCTTATTCCATCTCTAGTGGAATGGTCTTGAAGGCCTGGATGGAGAGCCACTATCAAGGCAACAGTCAAATAAGATCTGGAGCCTGGACAAACAAATATAATTAGAGAACATGTTTCAGTCACACCCACATCAAACAAAGAGAATATGAGGGAGGGCACTCAGACTTGTAGGATTCTATTACTATAGTTCATAAAATTAGTCCTGGCCTAAATGGTATTGGTTTCTCAGTCAACGTTTTGGGGTCTCTGTAAATGAGGCAGCAGAGCAACACATAAATACAAGTGACAGTTGTGTAATGACTGCTTGTTGTTCAACAACCATTTGACATTGAAATGTTGCAGAATGAGTGGCACATAAAACTTCCTTGAAATTCTGACTGTCCTGTTCTGTCTTGTCCTGTCTTGTCCTGTCCTGTCCTGTCCTGTCCTGTCCTGTCCTGTCCTGTCCTGTCCTATCCTATCCTATCCTATCCTATCCTATCCTATCCTATCCTATCCTAT
>WNWU01013208.1:94772-121415 GCA_012654045.1 Ptyas mucosa
TCTATGGGCTTTCATAACTATCATCCCTATTATCCAAAGACAATTTCTGTGCTGGTTAATTTTGAAATCTCCAGACTGATGAAATCTGGTATACTGGCAGAATATTTTGAGATTCAGAGGGGAGAAGAAGTGCTTAATAAGCAGAAGTAATGTGATGACATCATTTTGAGATATACCAGTAGTTGGTCTCAAATAATAATTCATTAAATATCCATTTTATTGGTATCTATGGCCTTTCATAATTATCATCCCTATAATCCAAAGAAAATTTCTGTGATGTTAGTTAACGATGGTTTTCTCAGCCTCTGAATTTTGAAATCTCCAAACTGATGAAATCTAGTACGCTGGGTTGCAGCTTTTACTTCAAAAACATGAAAAACATGCCCATAATTAACAGAGGGCCAACGTAAATATTCTATACCAACTGTAGATTTCTTTTCTTTTCCTCCTGAGGACATTTGGACTTAGTCTATTCAGAGATGATGTTCTGGGAACTTTCATCATTTTGACATGGACTCAGTCTGAAATAATAATTCATTAAATATCTATCTTTATTTGCATCTATGGCCTTTCATAACTATCAACCTCACTCTCCAAAGACAATTTCTGTGCTGGTTAGTTAAAGAAGTCAACAAACTGGTGTAATGTAACAGTAGAGTTCAGCTCCTACTTCTAAACCATGGAAACATGGTCCATAACTATAACAGGGCCAAAATAAAGGGTACAATGTTTTATACTAACTATTAGAAAAGTAAACATTCTTACAGATAGTGTTTTCCTTCTCCAGGACATTTCTACTTAGTACAAACTTTATTCAAAGATGATTATTTTCATTAGTAATCATATTTTTATAGTATATAGATGAAGACAGATGAATCTAGATTGAAACAGCTCACCTGATTAAAGCCTACTGGCCACGTGATGGAATTTACAGAAATACTGAAGAACTTGTCTGCTGGAGCTGTGGGATCTACCATTCCAACTTTAACCCTAAGAAAAGACTGGTTTGGGAATGTGATCCAGTTGATAATATCATATCCACCAATGAATTCTCCGTTTTTATCAAAGGAGATCTTTTCCCCAACACTGTTGTTGAATCTGATGCTTTTCAGAAAAGAATGAACCTGAAATACAGCAACACAGAAAAAGGGACAAAGAGAGAACAGGATAAAGGGAGGGGGGAAAATTCATGTGTTCAAAAAGTGGGTGCCTCTTTAAAGAAAAAAAATATAAAAACATTTTTTTGGTTGTAGGCCAATACCAATCAAATAACATAACGTTTATTCCAAAATAGCAGTAGAGGTAAAATATCAATTACTGAAATAAAATTAGCACAGAATCTCAATATAAAAAGGCAAAAAAAAACAACAACCCAACACTTAGTAGATTAATTGTTAAAACTACTTAAACTAGATGAATTCTGATAAATATATAAGAAATACAATGATGTATAAGGCTACAAAAGTTTAATCCTATTCTTACTTCTAAAGAGCCATGTACTTGCTCTAGCCATGCTAAAGTTTGATTTGAGTTATTGCAGTTACAATCCAACAGACTAGAAGCAAGATAAATAATAAGATAAAAGAAAATGTAGCTGAAAAAGTATATGTGTGTTTATGCATGTATGTATACACACTACACATACATACAGCAAGACATACTTTTTCAGTAACGGTATTTTTTAATCTTATTCTTGACTTCCATTTTTAAATATGTAATCTTATATTGAAAAGAGAGAGAGAAATGAGCATATGGGAAATTGAGTTATGTTGATCTAGATGGGCTCAGGATCATTTCACTTAAAGGAGTCATATGAATTCAATGAATTCATGGCTCTCATAAGAAACACATGAAGAGCACATGACGGCCGTAGTCAGGGGG
This sequence comes from Ptyas mucosa, assembly GCA_012654045.1. Taxonomy (NCBI): domain Eukaryota; kingdom Metazoa; phylum Chordata; class Lepidosauria; order Squamata; family Colubridae; genus Ptyas; species Ptyas mucosa. Next base: position 96,654 of record WNWU01013208.1, read on the forward strand.
GCCTTTTATCAGGTTCGCCTGATTCGCCAGTTGCGTCCCTTTCTGGATCGGGATGCCTTGCGCAGCCGGTGGTCTTCCGGGTGCAATTCAAGGTGTTAGTCATCACCTTTAAAGCGCTCCATGCCTTAGGACCTGGGTACGTACGAGACCGTCTTCTGCCACCAATAGCCTCCCACCAACCAGTTCGTTCTCACAGGGATGGACTACTCAGGGTACCGTCAGTCAAATTATGCCAACTGGCGACTCCCAGGTGGAGGGCCTTCTCTGTGAGGGCTCCAACCCTTTGAAATGAACTGCCCCCGGAGATATGGAACATCCCTGATCTCCGTGCTTTCCGCTGTGCCCTCAAGACCCTGATGTTCCAACAAGTGGGGCTAAACTTATGAACATGTGAATGATTTTTTAAAATGTTATCTAATACTGGGTTTTATTTAATTGACCAAACTAAGTAATAATTTTAATTAGCCATTTTATGATGTTTGTATGTCTATATTCTTCTTGGTTGTACACCGCCTTGAGTCCTATGGGAGAAAGGCGGTATAGAAATATAATTAATAATAAATAATAAATAAACACAGCTACAATGTCTGATATCCCCATTCCTGGCCAGCTAACAAGAGACTAAGGAAATCAACCTCCCTCCATCTCTAGAGCTAATAGGAATGGTCTTGAAGGACAGGATGGAGAGCCATTATCAAGGCAACAGTCAAATAAGAACTTGAGCCTCGACCAAGAAATATAACTTGAGAAAACATTTCAGTCACACCCACATCAAACAAAGAATATGAGGGACATATATAAGCACACTCAGACTTGTAGGATTCTGGTACTATAAAATTAGTCCTGACCTAAATGTTATTGGTTTCTTAGTCAACATTTTGGGGTCTCAGTAAATGAGGCAGTAGAACAACACATAAATACAAGTTTGTGTAATGACTGCTTGTTCAACAACCATTTGAAAATGAAATGTTGCAGAATGAATGGCACGTATGACTTTCTTGAAATTCTCACTGTCACAGCACCCCTGTCATATGATTACAATCCTAGATCTTGGCAACTGGCCTGCATTTGTGAGTATTGCGTCCTCCTAGATTTAAATGGTTGTGATTTGCAATCTTCCTTGCTGGGTTTCCATAAGCAAAGTCAATGGGAAAGCTAGAAGGAAGTTGGAAGTTGTTCTGTTTGGAATTTTATCGCCAAAATTTCAACATTGATCTTACCAGAGCATAATACATTTTCCCACATTGCTTTTGTCAGACCTAATGTAAATTTATTGCAAAACGTAGCCAGGCTTGCAAAACGTAGCCAGGCAACCTTCCATCTTGCCACCCTAACCCACAGCATAGACATATGAAGAGTATAGGAGATAGTTGTCACATATAGGACACAATCAGTACTTGCCAGAAATTCCTGCAGTTCCTATAATGCTGTTATAAGCCTCTTGGCAGCCTCTTGGACCTATTTTCTAATAGTTTTCATTAATTTTGGAGGGACATCTAATTCTTGGTAATGTAACTGTTGTGCCATATTTTCTCCGCTTGTTGATGACTGCCTTCACTATTCTATGATATATCCAGTATGTCAGAAATTATTTTGTAATCCATTCTTCTGACTGATACCTTCCTACAATGAGATCTCTTTGATGTTTTTTTTAGTGCTCTTTATAGACCATAGAATTTCTTTTAAATTCTTTTATAGGGAAATTCTAATCTGTTTTTAAATTATTGGGATTTTTAACTGTCTCAGGCTAAATTATTTAATTTGGTTTTAATTATGTTTTTAACTTTTGTATCTATGTATTTTATTCTGTGCCTGTTCACCGCCCTGAGTCCTTCGGGAGTAGGGCGGTATATAAATCTAATGAAATGAAATGAAATGAAATATAATCACCATATAAGTGATTAAAACCAGCTGTCTGCAATTACTGTAAGTTCAAATCTCACCAGGCTCAAGGTTGACTCAGCCTTCCATCCTTTCTAAGATAGGTTAAATGAGGACCCAGTTTATGGGGGCAATAAGCTGACTTTGTATAAATATACAAAAGTATGAAGGCTATTGCTTAACGCATTGTAAGCCGCCCTGAGTCTCCGGAGAAGGGCGGCATATAAATCAAATTTTTAAAAAAAATGAAATAGGTTTTCCTGTAAGAGGCAACTGAGTAAGTGTCAGAAAACTCCTACTAGAACAGCTGCACTTTACACAAGCTATATTAGAGACATTTGAATTGATGCAGGTGTGCATTGACTACTAGTTTCCATCAGTTTGAATATGGTTAATTATGAATATTTATTTATTTATTTGTTTGTTTGTTTGTTTGTTGGTTGGTTGGTTGGTTTGATTTATATGTCGCCCTTCTCAGGAGACTCAGGGCGGCTTACAATGCGTTAAGCAATAGCCTTCATACTTTTGTATATACCAGCTTAGTAGGGCTTTTGCCCCCCCCCCCCCCCAAAGTGGTGTTCTTTTTTTTTTATGCAAAATCATCTTATTGCCCCCACAATCCGGGTACTCATTTTACCTCGGAAGGATGGAAGTCTGAGTCAACCTTGAGCCTGGTGAGTTTTGAACTCGCAGTAATTGCAGGCAGTTGGCAACTAAGTGCTACTTAACAGCACTTAAGTATGTTGCACCACCAAGGCTCAATTATCCATGCTTACAGGAAGATGTGTACACTTATGCAACCAATGTATTTTATATGTTTATGGAATATATTTATTGTTATTTTTCCCCATAGAGATTTCCAATTGAATTGTACAGCTTTCAGACTTAATGTCAATACCTCTAAAGAATATTATTTGCTAAAGTTTACTGACAGATGTTGCAAGTACTGATATGGTGGTTTCTGCACTAGTCTAATTACAAACTTACCTCCCACCACACTTGATTGCGAAGCTGTTTTCTTCCTTCTTTCACTATGGTTTTTTCCCTGGATTTGAATAAATACAAAGATTGCAAAGCATGTGCCACAACATGGACCGCATTGTAAATATTATAACTCTGTCCACTCATGCGTGTTTCAAATACAGATGTGGGAAGGGTCTCAATCCTCTCCTGTCCAGTACATTTCTTCTCAAAGTTCTCCATTTTTGAGTTTGCAAAGAAGCAATCAAATGCCTGTTCCCAAAAGTCTTTCCGAAAATGATCGTGTTGGTTGTTGTTTGGACTTAAGTTCTGAAGAAATTCCTGGAATTCTGGGACCTCCTTTGTGTGAACTGCAAAGAATAAAGCACCATGTAGGAAATGGATATTCCAAGATTTATGAACAGACATTGAAGTGTAATCTGTCTGAGCAGTTATAAGCCAAATCTTATTCTTCCTTGGTATATCCTCCACTTCTGAAAACTGGAGGAAAGTTCTCAGAACTGATATGGACTGAATTTCACCATATAAGATTATCACATTGGCCGTGCTGTTCATGAGAACATGGTATATATGTAATCCTTCATCTATGGTATCAGTAAAATCACTGTAAAAAGCTACATTTGGTAACTCTGCTATGAATTCTGTGCAGATGCCATGCTCAGAAAATGTGGGAATCATCTCCTGGACAAATTTCTCTCCTTTCTCATCTTTTACAACAAGAATTCCAATCCAGATCCATCTAAAATACAGCAGTAGCTGCAAGAGGCCCTTACGTTGGTGGGATTCATCTGGAAACATTTGTTGGAAGAAAATTGATTGAGTTTTTTTATCCATGACTGGAGCAGAGCCATAGGTCAACTACAGAAAAATAAACATATAAAATTCCAAAGGTCTATGTGAGCCTCTGAAAACATGAATATTCATTTCTTTGACTGCCCTTGAGTCTACTGTATGTAATGAAATACTAGTTGTTTTTATTTTGAAATATCAACCAAGGTGTCACTCCTAAGTTATCACTAAATACCTTTTCCTAGAAGTAGTCTCATTTCAACCTTAGTTCAACGTCTGGAATTGGGGAACAATTTGCTATGCCAAATATCCCCACCTTCTGTTCAGTATAACAATTATTCTTGTTGCTATGGTGATCCTACCAAGCAAGAAATAATAACTAGGAATCTGAAAGTTCTCTCTCTTTTTTTAAAAAATAGATAAAATGAAATACAGATGTCTGGGGAGTTATGGCAGAATAATGTATATCTTCAGTACATCTTACCTGAGGAACTTTGTAGATGCACAATACAGTTGCCATGTGAAGAGCGATGTCAGGTCCCCCAATGACTGCAGCCAAAGTTTTTGGGACCCCACACTTGTAGTTAGGGATGAATTTACCCTGAGTGAAAGGCAGCAACATTGAGGCAAAGTAAGTCCAGCCCGGACTAAAATGGCTATTAAAAATGTGGAAGCCCAGTGTGACATTGGGTAGGATTTGGGGATTTTCATTTATCTGTTTTATAGTAAATGCTAAGGCCAGGATATGCTGATAATTCTGAAAAAATATTCTGTAAAACCAAATAAAAATTAAAAATGCATTAAGAATTGTTTGCTTCTTTTTATGCCAGTTGCAATCTTTTAGTAGAAAACAATTTGTGGATTGTGTTTCAGTACACTATTTTATTACTCATTTAAGATCCTGGAAAATGCAAAGCAAAATACTAGCCCATATATATCCTCCCAGGAACTGGAGTTATTTTTAATAGAAAACAAACCCTGGCTTGAAATTGGAAGCATCATTTCTTAATGCATCAGAAAGGCAAAGTATCCAACCACAGTTTTTAACTATGGATGAAATTGCTAAATTTACGTACCAGAAATATCAAATGAGAAAATTATCATGGGAAATATGTGAAATATTTTCCCCCTCCCAAAATAAAATCTTAGTTGTAGTTATATCTGAACCATGGGGGGACAGTGGTTGGAATGCAGCTTTGCAGGCTAACTCTGCCCACTGCCAGGAATTTGATCCTGACCAGCTCAAGATTGATTCATCTTTCCATCCTTCCAAAGTCAGTTAAATGAGGACCTAAACTGATTTGGGAAATATGCTAATGTAAACTGCTCAGAGTGTGCTGTGAAGCACTGTGGAGCTATTGCTGTCTTCATAAATTAAGTCGCACATCCCTCTATATTTATATATATATTTAATTGTGGGGGTTTTTATATAAACGGAGACTTGGACCTTTTTTTAACTTTACATGGAAACTGAAGTAAAATATAACTTCACATAAAATAAATCTAGCATCTTGTTTAAGGTGCTTCTTCTGATGCTTTTGTCACTAAAGGAAAACACCTCAAGCATCATGTGATTTAACAGCAATGTCCAGAACTTGACAATGAAACAATGTTCTACGTACATAAGTCCATCATGAAATCCCTGAGAAGGATTTTGACTGAAATCAATGGGTTTAGAAAATGTAAAGAATACAGAAATAATGCCAGCAATGTTAATCTCTCCAAGCTGATGATGTGTATGATGAATAGGAAGAGGCTCATGAAAATCACACTGAAGGCTAGGATCCTTGCACACCACTTGAGGAATTACTATTAACAGTAACTGCATGAATGCTAACATCTTCCATGAGTGTCTTCTTTTTGTGTACACATGTCTCCGTCTGCAACAAAACCTTTGAAGTAGATCAGACTGACCTGTCTTCTTGAGATGTTTTTCAAAGAGAAATAGAGAGTGTAACATACTATCAAATCAACTCGCAAAGCTTTGGGGCTTCCATCCATGGAGTGGAATATCATGAGAACAATAAATAACATCCTTCAGGGTCAACTCCTCCTTTTTCCATGGAGACCCATAGGATTTGGGTCCATAATTCCATAACAATAGTGATACCGTCACCTATGTAAACATCTTCAAAACATCTGATGGCCTCCTGAGGCAAAAAAGAATGAGCTACAAGACAAAAATAATATCTTAATATCTCTAAACCAAAATAGAGATAATTATGGGCATATCTATAGGTATTGATTATAGCTACTGTAGATCTATTCTATGCTATGCTATGCTATGCTATGCTATGCTATGCTATGCCATGCCATGCCATGCCATGCCATGCCATGCCATGCCATGCCATGCTTTGCTATTCTATTCTACTCTCTCTCCTCTCCTCTCCTCTCCTCTCCTCTCCTCTACTCTACTCTACTCTACTCTACTCTACTCTCATTGATTATAACTACTATAGATTTATTCTATTCTATTCTATTCTATTCTATTCTATTCTATTCTATTCTATTCTATTCTATTCTATTCTATTCTATTCCATTCCATTCCATTCCATTCCATTCCATTCCATTCCATTCCATTCCATTCCATTCCATTCCATTCCATTTTATGCTATGCAATGCTCTCTCCATTAGAAAATTTCTCCATAGTTCTAGATTGCTTCTCTCATTGGTTAGTTTCCATCCATTGTTTTTTGTGTGTGCCTTTTGATGCTTTGGAAAATAGGTTGCCATCCTCATCATTGTAGGAGACCATCAAACAGGGGTGGGCTTCAGATCCTTTAGCAATGGGTTCACTGACCTGTTGCTGGGTGGGCGTGGCCATGGTGGGCATGCCTAGTCAGCCGCCTGCATCACCGTGGGGGATGGGGGGTTCATCCTCCCCAGGCTCCCCAGGCTTTCGAGCCTCTGGGAGGGCAAAAACTGCTTGCCCCGGGGTCCAGAGGCCCTCTGGAGGCCAGAAACAGGCCCGTTTCCAGACTTCTGGAACCTCCGGTAGGTCCATTTTTTTTGCCCTCCCAGACCCTTCGATCGGATCCTGCACTTACCTGGAATGATGAACGGACTGCATGGAGACTCCTGGGAGGGGAGGGGCAAGAGGGGTGGGGTGGGGTGGGCATGACCAGCCAGTGGTGGCATTTGGGGGTTCACTGAACCCCGGTGATCCTTGGCTAGGGGATCATCTGAACCCTGCCGAACCCCCAGGAGCCCACCCCTGCCCTCAAATATTGAAACACTGGTATTATATCTCTCTAGTCCTTCTTTTCATTAGATTAGACATACAATTCCTGTGTGCTATTAGAGAAGACTCATCACAGTCTTCCCTAGCGGCACACCTACAAAAGGAAGTGTTGGCAAAGCAATACAAGGTTGACTCAGCCTTCCATCCTTTCTAAGGTGGGTAAAATGAGGACCTGGTTTGTGGGGCAGTAAGCTGACTTTGTATAAAAAAATATACAAAAGTATGAAGGCTATTGCTTAACGCATTGTAAGCTGCCCTGAGTCGCCAGAGAAGGGCGGCGTATAAATAAGAATAAAAATAATTTTTTTTAAAAAAAGTCAGAAGTAGTCTCTATCTATTTAAATCTCATTTCTATCAGTGAAACACAACAAAGAGTAGTTCCAAAGACTCTGCAAATGTGATCCAGTGCTCACCTAGAGAAACCAGAATTATCTCATCATGTGGTATTTAGAATTATGGCATGCCTTTCAGTCAAGTGCTGCAACAACTCTATGTACTCAGCAGACCTATGATCATAGAACATGTTATTCAATAGTGAACATACTCAAAACAGAGATCAGAATTTCCTAGAAAAAGACCATTGTGAAAATTGGTTATTAGCATGTATTGGACTTCTGATGCTATTTATTTGGATTTCCAGAATTGTGTTTTGTTTTGTTTTTTTGTCAGAGATTTCAATCGCCTTTATTACTGATGAAAAGATATATGGCCATCTGGAAGATCTTTTGAATGTACCCCACTTTTCATAGATTACCACTACAAATGATGTGCACCAGAGGATCCCAGGTTTGATTGCTTCAGAGACAATTCATAGGCCCTCCCTGTTTAAACAAAAGGCTCATTTGTATTTAATCTCAACTTCTTTTTCCAAATTCTATTCTGCATGTAAGATTACAAGGAAAGACAATTTAATGATTCACATGAAATCTATATATTTAGTGGAATACTGTTGTTCATGGCAAACTTGTAACCAATAAAAGAAGGAGGAACAATTTCCATTGTTCTGTAAAGATAAGTAATATACCCCGATATTGATATATATCAATAAATAAATTTGAGCTACTGCTGGTTTATTTATACAATTTGTTCTAAGATATCCAAGTCTCAGAGGACAAGCAATATGGAATACCAATAAAAGTGCATATTGCTCTTTGGGTTAAATGTCCACGTTTTTCAATATGTAACTATAAAGGATATCAAGTAAACAAAAAGATTTCTTAAAACTTTCTTTTCATAAGCTGATGTTTATTGTTCAGTTCAGGTCTCATCACAATGATAAAACACTTGGGAAGAAAGATGCACACCAATAATCCAGCACTGGAGGAGATCATGGAGAAGACCTCCACAGCCAACATGTATCTTCCCCTCCTGCTTAGATAGGTTGGGATAAAGCAGAGCCAAACACTGCAGAAGACCAACATGCTAAAGGTGATGAATTTGGCTTCATTGAAGCTGTCAGGTAACTTCCTAGCTAGAAAAGCAGCAGAGAAGCTAACCAGAGCAAGAAAACCCATAAAGCCCAAAACACAGTAGAACATGATTGATTCCTCATTGCACTCCAGGATGACTTCTTCAGACATTGACTGTGTATCAAAATCTGGATATGGTGGGAACATTATCAGCCATGCAGCACAAAAACATATTTGAACAAGGCAGCAGGCTAGAAGAATGAAACTGATCATTCTCCCCCTGATCCATTTCTTCAATCTGGAACCAGGTTTGGTGACCATGAATGCCAGAACCACAACAAAAGTTTTGGCCAGGACACAAGAAACTGCCACAGAAAAAATCAGTCCGAAAGCTGGTTGTCGAAGGAGACACACAATCTTATCAGGTCTCCCAACAAATAGAAACACACAAAGGAAAGAGAGGAGGAGAGAAACTAAGAGAGTGTAGGTGAGATTCCGGTTGTTGGCTTTGACGATGGCAGTGTCTTTATGTTTCATGAAGATTATTATTACCAAAATTGTCAACAAAGAAAAGCAAAGAGAAAGAACAGTCAGACTGATTCCCAAGGGTTCTTCGTAGGACAAAAAGGTGATCCGCTTTGGAATGCACATATTTTTTTCAGGATTTGGATATTGATCTTCTGGACATGGAGAACAGTCATCCTTGTCTGAAAAAGAACAGAGTGGAGCTGATATAGTTGATTATAGATAGTGTTATATCTTTATTGCTTAGTCCCATTAAATTTGGAAATTTCCTACCCTTCTCCTTTGATATTTTCCCCTCTGGACACAGATGGCAATCATAGCAGCAAAATGACTCTCCTTCTTTCTTGGCCTTGCTGTATCCTGTCTCACAAGGATCATTACACAAAGATAGAGGTAATGTCTATCAATGAATGAAGAAGAATATTTTATGACACAGAGGGGAGAAGAAGTGCTTAATAAACAGAAGTAATATGATGACATCATTTTGAGATGTAATTGGTTAAATATTGGTTAATTCATTAAATATCTATCTTTTATTGGCATCTATGGCCTTTCATAATCATCATTCCCACTCTCCAAAGACAATTTCTGCGCTGGTTAGTTATTTTTTTTTCTCAGCCTCTGAATTTTGAAATCTCTAGATTAATGAAATCTAGTATACTGTCTTGCAGCTTTTACTTTTAAACCATGAAAATAAAGGGTACAATGTTTTATAATAGATATTACTTGTTTATTTACTTTATTGTTTGTTTGTTTGTTTATTTATTTATTTGATTTTTATACCGCCCTTCTCCTTCTGGACTCAGGGCGATGAACAGCCAACTAAAAACATTATATACAAAAGTTAAAATAATTTTAAAACAATTTATAAAATTTGGCCCATAATTTAAAACATTTCAATTTAAAATCAGTATCAAACTTTAAAACCAACAGGCCAGCCCGGCTAACTGAAAAAAGTAAGTTTTAAGGACCCGACTAAAGGTCCGGAGGTCTGGGATCACTCGTATCTCTGGGGGTAGATCATTCCAGAGGGTGGGCACCACCACAGAGAAGGCTCTCCCCCTGGGGGTCGCCAGCTGACATTGTCTGGTTGACAGCACCCTGAGGAGGCCCACTCTGTGGTAGTGAACTGGCCGGTGGGAGGCAATTGGTGGCAGAAGGTGGTCCTGTAAGTACCCCGGCCCTAAACCATGGAGCGCTTTAAAGGTGGTTACCAACACCTTGAAGTGCACCTGGAAGTCCACTGGAAACCAATGCAGTTCACACAGGAGAGGTGTCACATGGGAGCACCCCGTCGCTCCCATCATCCCCCATGCGGCCGCATTCTGCACCAGTTGGAGCCTCCAGGTGCACCCCAAGGGGAGCCCCATGTAGAGAGCATTACAATAGTCCAGATGAGAAGAGACGAGTGCTTGAGTGACCGTGCGTAGGGAGTCCCGATCTAGAAAGGGACGTAACTGGTGTATCAGGTGAACCTGATAGAAAGCCCCCTTGGCCACGGCCGTTGCATGCTCTTCTAAAGACAGCCATGAGTCTAGGAGGATGCCTAAGTTGCGAGCCCTTTCTGTGGGGGCCAGTGATTCGCCCCCAATAACCAGCGATGGCACCAGCTGGCTATACCGGGACGCCAGCAGCCACAGCCACTCAGTCTTGGATGGGTTGTCATTGCACCTCATACAACGAAATCAAATGCCATCTTCAGTGTACATTATCATTATAAAAATAAAACACAAACATCCTTCACATTCTATACAATTGAATTGAAAACTGATATTGCATTAATATTGCTCTATACAGTAGAATTCAATATAGTTACTGCCCTGGGATAGAAGCTGTTTTTCAACCTATTTGTCCTTGTTTTTATTATCCTGTACCATCTGCCAGATGGTAATAGTTCAAAACAAAGTGTGCCCAGGATGAGATGGATCTTTAAGAATGTTTTGAACTTTCTTAAGGCAGTGGGAGCTATAAAGCTCTTCCAAAGAGGGGCGTGGGCAACCAATGATCCTCTGGGCAATGACATTAACCCTCTGGAGTGCTATCCTATCTACCTCTTTGCAATTGGTTACAGGTGCAGTAAGTTAAAATACTCTCTATGGTGCAGCGGTAGAAGGTCACCAGCATTTTTTTCATTCAGTTGTTGTTTCCTAAGAAGTCTCAGGTAGTATAATCTCTCCTGGGCCCTTTTGACCAGTGCTGCAATGTGAGTGTCCAAGGTCAGGTCCTCTTTTATGATAACACCCAAAAACTAAAAACTGGCTATTTGCTCCACTCGGTCTCCATTAATAAGCAAGGGCTGGATGTCTAGACAACTAGAAGGAATACTAGACAACACAATATCAGCAGTAGAGACCTTAAAATTTCTAGATTCTATCATATTTCAAGACCTAAAATGGACACCAAACATCAAAAACATCGTCAAAAAAGCACAATAATAACGTTCTTTCTGCGCCAACTCAGAAAGCTCAAACTGCCCAAGGAACTGCTGATACAGTTCTATAGAGGAACTATTGAGTCTGTCATCTGCACCTCTATAACCTTTGGTTTATAAGACAACAAGACAGACACAGACTTCAGAGGATAATTAGAACTGCAGAAAAAACAATTACTTCCAACCTGCCTTCCATTGAGGACCTGTATACTGCATGAGTCAAAAAGAGGGCTGTGAAAATATTTACAGACCCCTCGCATCCTGGACATAAACTGTTTCAACTCCTAGCCTCAAAATGATGCTATAGAGCACTGTACACCAGAACAACTAGACACAAGAACAGTTTTTTTCCCAAATGCCATTACTCTGCTAAATAAATAATTCCCTCAAACTTGCAAACTATCCACCAAGTCTTCATTATTATTAGTCTTCTCATCATTCCTGTCGCCCATCTCCTCCCACTTGTGACTGCATGACTATAACATTGTTGCTTATATCCTTGCGATTTATATTTATATTGATTGTTTCCTAGTATGATTTGATTGCTTATTGTACCATATAACTGTCACTAGGTGTTGTGCCTTGTGATTCTTGATGAGTGTATCTTGTCTTTTTATGTACACTGAAAGTATATGCACCAAAGACAAATTCCTTGTGTGTCCAATCACACTTGGCCAATAAAAATTCTATTCTATTCTGTTCTATAGTCCTCTATAAGATCCTTGGTCTTGCTGGTGTTAAGGACCAATTAGAAAAAATATTACAGATGTTTTCTTTCTCCAGGACATTTCTACTTAGTACAAACTTTATTCAGAGATGATGCTCTGATACTTTCATTAATAATAATATTTTTATAGTATATAAATGAAGACAGACGAATCTGGATTCAAACAGCCAACCTGATTAAAGCCTACAGGCCATGTGATGGAATCTATAGAAATATTGAAGAACTTGTCCGCTGGAGTTGTGGGATCTACTATTCCCACTTTGACTCTAAGAAAAGACTGGTTTGGGAATGTGATCCAGTTAATAATATCATATCCACCAATGAATTTTCCATTTTTATCAAAGGAGATCTTTTCACCAACACTGTTGTTGAATCTGAAATTTCTCAGATAGGAATGAACCTGAAATACAGCAACACAGAGCGAGGGACAAAGAGAGAACAGGACAGAGGGAGGGGAAAATAATTCATATGTTCCAAACATACAGTATATATGGATGCCACTTTAATGAAAGAAAATATAAAAACTCATTTTAGTTGTCGCCCAATACCAACAGATAACATAATAGGCTTTCAGTTATAGGAGTAGTAGTAAAATATCGAATTACTGAAATAAAATCAACATACAATGGAATTTACAGTGTAATACTATTCCTACTTCTAAAGAGCCTTATAATTGCTCTAGCCATGCTAAAGTTTGATTTGAATTACTGCAGTTAAAAACTGACAGGTTAGAAGCAAGATAAATAATAAAAGAAAATGTAACTGAAAATGTATATGTGTATGTATGTATGTATATGCATCACACTGGGGGTGGTACTCAGTCGGTTTGGACTGGTTCACCCAAACTGGTAGCGGAAATCGTGGGTCGGCCCACCCTGGCTCTATACCATCCTATTTAGGCACGTTTATCAGCCAGGTGCATGCGCGGATGGCATGTGCACCAGCAAAGCACGTGCACGGAAGGCCGGGCGCATGCATGGACAGGGCACCTGTGAGCGAAGCTAGGGTTAGGGTGTGTGCTCACATTTGGAAACCGGTAGGGAAAGTAAGTGAATACCACCCCTGCACCAACCACACATAGACACAGTAAGATATACTTTTTCAGTCATATTATTTTTTTAGCTGGTTCTTGTCTTATATTTTTAATATATAATCTTATATTGAAAAGAGAGAAAAAAATGATCATAAGGCATATCGACTTATGTTGACCTAATGTACTCAGGGTAAATTCACTTAGAGGAATCATATGCATTCAATCATGGCTCAACCTCCACTCTGCTACACACCCCTGTTAAAATGCCAGCTTCTAAAGATATAAAAATATCAGACCAAGATAAATCACTTAGGAAATTTTTCCACCTTTAATATCGACTGCACAATTTAGTTTATTGTTTTTCACTTGAACTGAAACTAAAAACTTTTTTGGGGGGGAGGGGAATAAAAATTAACACATATAATAATATGGTTGTATAAATGTGCACACATGCACACTCACATTTGCGAACCAGTAGCAAAGGTAATTTGATTGCTTATTTGTACCCTATGACTATCATTAAATGTACCTTATGATTCTTGACAAACATATCTTTTCTTTTATGTACACTGAGAGCATATGCAACAAGACAAATTCCTTGTGTGTCCAATCACACTTGGCCAATAAAAGTCTAGACTAGTCTAGTCTAGTCTAGTCTAGTCTAGTCTAGTCTAGTCTAGTCTAGTCTAGTCTATTCATGTTGATTTTGCATGAGAATATTGTTTGCTAGAGTTTATTGATACATGTTGCAACTACAGACATAGTGGTTTCTGCACTACTCTAATTACAGACCTTACCTGCCACACTTGATTGTGAAACTGTTTTCTTCCTTCTTTCACAACTGTTTTTTCCCTGGATTTGGATAAATATAGAGATTGCAAAGCATGTGCCACAACATGGACTGCACTGTAAATATTGTAACTCTGTCCACTCATGTGTGTTTCAAACACAGATGTGGGAAGGGTCTCAAGCCTCTCCTGTCCAGTACATTTCTTCTCAGATGTCTCCATTTTTGAGTTTGCAAAGAAGCAATCAAATGCCTGTTCCCAAAAGTCTTTCCGAAAATGATCATGTTGGTTGTTGTTTGGACTTAAGTTCTGAAGAAATTCCTGGAATTCTGGGACCTCCTTTGTGTGAACTGCAAAGAATAAAGCACCATGTAGGAAATGGATATTCCAAGATTTATGAACAGACATTGAAGTGTAATCTGTCTGAGCAGTTATAAGCCAAATCTTATTCTTCCTTGGTACATCCTCAACTTCTGAAAACTGGAGAAAAGTTCTCAGAACTGATATGGACTGAATTTCACCATATAAGATTATCACATTGGCCGTGCTGTTCATGAGAACATGGTATATATGTAATCCTTCCTCCATAGTATCAATAAAGTCACTGTAAAAAGCTACATTTGGTAACTCTGCTATGAATTCTGTGCAGATGCCATGCTCAGAAAATGTGGGAATCATCTCCTGGACAAATTTCTCTCCTTTCTCATCTTTTACAACAAGAATTCCAATCCAGATCCATCTAAAATACAGCAGAAGCTGCAAGAGGCCCTTACGTTGGTGGGATTCATCTGGAAACATTTGTTGGAAGAAAATTGATTGAGTTTTTTTATCCATGACTGGAGCAGAGCCATAGGTCAACTACAGAAAAATAAACATATAAAATTCCAAAGGTCTACGTGAGCCTCTGAAAACATGAATATTCATTTCTTTGACTGCCCTTGAGTCTATGTAATGAAATACTAGTTATGTTTATTTTGAAATATCAACCAAGGTGTCAGTCCTAAGTTATCACTAAATACCTTTTCCTGGAAGCTATCTCACTGTGAATATTTCAGATTTGAACCTTAGTTCAATGTCTAAAATAGGGAAACTATTTTCTAAGCCAAATATCCCCACTGTCTATTCAGCTTATAGACATATTCATACTGCTATGATGACTCTACCAAGCAAAAAATAATAACCAGGAATGTGAAAATACTCAACTTTTTTTTTTTTACAGAGCAATGCATACTAATGTCTGGAGACGTATGGCAGAATGATAATGTATATCTTCAGTACATCTTACCTGAGGAATTTTATATATGCATAATATAGTTGCCATGTGAATAGCAATGTCAGGTCCCCCAATGACTGCAGCCAAAGTTTTTGGGACCCCACACTTGTAGTTAGGGATGAATTTACCCTGAGTGAAAGGCAGCAACATTGAGGCAAAGTAAGTCCAGCCTGGACTAAAATGGCTGTTAAAAATGTGGAAGCCCAGCGTGACATTGGGTAGGATTTGGGGATTTTCATTTATCTGTTTTATAGTAAACGCTAAAGCCAGGATATGCTGGTAATTCTGAAAAAATATTCTGCAAAACCAAATAATCAAAATTAAAAATGCATTACAAGGTGTTTGCTTCTTATTATGGCACTTTCCATCTTCCACTACAATACATTTTGTGGAATCTGTTTCAGTACAATATTTTTATTATTCATTTAAGATCCTGGAAAATGCAAAGCAAAATACTGGCACATATATATCCTCCCAAGAACTGGTGTTATTTTTTATCACAAAACAAACCCTGGCTTGAAATTGGAAGCATTATTTCTTAATAATGAGAGAAGGCCTAATATCCAACCTCAGTTTTTATATATGAATGAAATTGCTAAATTTACGTACCAGAAAATTATCATGGGAAATATGTGCCCCCCCTCAAATAAATCTTAGTGGTAGTTATATCCGAACCCTGATGGCACAGTGATTGGAATGCAGATTTTCAGGCTAACTCTGCCCACTGCCAGGAGTTTGCTCCTGACCAGTTCAAAGTTGACTCACCCTTCTATTCTTCCACCATCAGTAAAATGTGAACCTAAATTGTTTTGGGAAATATGCTGATGTTGTAAATGCTCAGAGAGTGCTGTAAAGTACTGTGGAGGGATATATAGGTCTAAGTACTATTGCTATCTTCATAAATTAAGACATATATCCCTCTATATTTATGTATATTTAGATGGGATTTATATATATATATATATAAATAGAGATTTGACTCTTTTTCAACTTTACATGGAAACTGAAGTAAAATATAACTACACATGAAATACATCTAGCATCCTGCTTAAGAAGCTTCTTTCTGAAGCACTTGACATTGAAAGAAAACACTTCAAGAATCATGTGATTTAACAGCAATGTCCAGAACTTGACATGATGTTGTACTTACACAAGTCCATCCTGAAATCCCTGAGAGGGATGTTGACTGAAATCAATGGGTTTAGAAAATGTAAAGAATACAGAAATAATGCCAGCAATGTTAATCTCTCCAAGCTGATGATGTGTGTAACGAATAGGAGGAAGCTCATGAAAATCACACTGAAGGCTAGGATCCTTGCACACCACGTGAGACATTACTATTAACATGAATGCTAACATCTTCCATGAGTACCTTCTTTTTGTGCTCACATGCAACAAAGTTTTTGAAGTAGATCAAACTGACCTGTCTTCTTGAGATGTTTTTCAAAGAGAAATAGAGAGTATAACATACTATCAAATCATCTCACAAATCTTTGGGGCTTCCATCTATGAGATGGAATATCATGGGCACAATAAATAACATGCTTCTGCTTTGTTCTTCCATTTTCCATGGAGACCCATAGGATTTGGAAGAGACAAGCAAAATAATGCCATTGTGATAGTGACACTGTCACCTAAGCAAACATCTTCAAAAGTTCTGAGGGCCTCCTGAGGCAAGAAGGAATGAGCCACAAGACAAAAATATTATCTTGAGATCTGTAAACCAAAATAGAGATATAATGTAGGCATATTTATAGGCATTGATTATAGGTACTGTTGATCTGTCCTGTCCTGTCCTGTCCTGTCCTGTCCTATCCTATCCTATCCTATCCTATCCTATCCTATCCTATCCTATCCTATCCTATCCTAGAATCTTCCAGTCCAATCCCCTGCTTGAGCAGGAGACCCTATACCATTTCAGATAAATGATTGTCCAGTTTCTTTTTGAAAGCCTCTAGTGATTGAGCATCCACAACTTCTGAAGGCAATCTATTCCAATTTGTTGATTGCTCTCTCCATTAGAAAATTTCTCCATAGTTCTAGATTACTTCTCTCCTTGGTTAGTTTCCATCCATTGTTTCTTATCTTGCCATTTGGTGCTTTGAAAATAGGTTGACCCCCTCATCATTGTAGGAGCTTCTCAAATATTGGAACACTGGAATCATATTGAGATTATTGAGTTTCAGGGTGAGGTATCATCAGTATGCTGATGATACCCAACTGTACATCTCCACCCCGGATCAACTCAAGGATGCCCTTTCCGTGATGTCTAAGTGCCTGGAGGCGGTACAAGTCTGGATGGGCAGGAACAGGCACAGACTCAACCCCTCCAAGACTGAGTAGCTGTGGATACCGGCATCTCATGATCTAGTATCCCCATCACTTTGGATGGGGGGGGGGTTAGGGTTAGGGTTAGGATTACTCCCTCTGAAAGGGTTCGCAATCTTGGCATCCTCCTTGATTCACAGCTGTCCTTGGTGGATCATCTGACGGCCATGACAAGGGAGGCTTTTGCACAGGTTCATCTGGTGTGCCAGTTGCGCCCTTTCCTAGACAAGGATGCCCTCCATACAGTCACTCATGCTCTCATTATTTCTCGGTTGGATTACTGCAATGCCCTCTACATGGGGCTGCCCTTGGAGTGCACCCGGAGGCTCCAGCTGCTCCAGAATGTGGCTGCGTGGGTTGTTATGGAAGCTTCCCATTACTCCGGTGTATCACCTCTCCTGCGCGAGCTGCACTGGCTGCCGGTGGCTCTTCAGATCCACTTCAAGGTGCTGGTACTTACCTATAAAGCCCTTCATGGCATGGGCCCAGGGTACTTGCAAGACCACTTCCTACCGGCCTCCCACCACACAGTGCACTCACATAGGACTGCCCTCCTCTGGATGCCATCGACCAGACAATGGCGGCCATCGGCCCCCAGGATGAGGACGTTCTCTGTGGTTGCACCGACTCTCTGGAATGGGTTACCCAGCGGGCTCTGGATGGCCCCGCACTTTCCACGCCAACTTGAAAACATGGCTTTTTTAGCAAATTCTCGGATCTGCCATGAGGTTTTAATTCTCTGGGGTTTTTTAATTGGTTTGTTTTAGCACAATTTTATTGTTATGTTGTTTCTATTCTGTGAGCCGCCCCAAGTCCTACAGGAGAAGGGCGGCATATAAATTTGATTAAATAAATAAATAAATAAATAAATATCCCTCCTAGTCCTTCTTTTCAATAGATTAGACATATAATTTATTTATTTGTTTGTTTTAATTTATATTAAATTTATATTACAATTCTTGAGTGTCACTAAAGAAGACTCATCACAGTCTTCCCTAGTAGGACACTTAAAAAAAGGAAGTACTGGCAAAACAATACAGGTTAGTGGGAGACATTCTAATTGTTTAAATCTCATTTCTATCAGTGAAACACAACAAAGGGTACTTCCAAAGACACTGCAAACATGATCCAGTGCTCACCCAAAGATCAGAATGATTTCATCACGTGGCATATAGAATGCCTTTCAGACAAGTGCTGCAATAACTCTATGTCCTCAACAGACTTATGATCATGGAACATGTTATTCTATACAATATTCTACACTATGCATATGAATTAACATGACCAGTAAAGACAATTTAATGATTCACATGAAATCTATATATTTAGTGGAAGACTTTGTTCATGGCAAAATTGTAACCAATCAAATAAGGAGGAAGAATTCCCATTTTTCTGTAAAAAGAAGTAAGATTTTTTTCACTCCTTAACCCCTCTACAGTATATACTCCCATACTAATATATATCATTAAATACATTTATGCTATTGTTGCTTTATTTATACAATTTGTTCTGAGATATTCAAATCTCAGGGGCAAGCAACATGGAATACCAATAAAAGTGTACATTGCATATTGAGTTAAATGCCAAGGTTTTTCAATATGTAACTATAAAGAATATCAAGTAAACAAAAAGATTTCTTAAAACTTTCTTTTCATGAGCTGATGTTTGTTGTTCAGTTCAGGTCTCATCACAATGACAAAACACTTGGGAAGAAAGATGCACACCAGTAAACCAGCACTGGAGGAGATCATGGAGAAGATCTCCACAGCCAATGTATATTTTCCCCTTGTGCTTAGATAGGTTGGAATAAAACACAACCAAACACTGCAGAAGACCAACATACTGAAGGTGATGAATTTGGCTTCATTGAAACTGTCAGGTAACTTCCTAGCTAGAAAAGCAGCAGAGAAGCTAAGCAGAGCAAGAAAACCCATAAAGCCCAAAACACAGTAGAACATGGTGACTGATCCTTCACTGCACTCCATGATCACTTCTTCAGGCATTGACTGCATATCAAAATCTGGATATGGTGGGGACGTTATTAGCCATGCAGCACAAAAACCTATTTGGACAAGGGAACAAGTTAGAAGAATGAAACTAACCATTCTTCCCCCCACCCATTTCCTCAATCTGGAACCAGGTTTGGTGGCCATGAATGCTAGAACCACAACAAAGGTTTTGGCCAGGACGCAAGAAACTGCCACAGAAAAGACAAGGCCAAAAGCCGGTTGTCGAAGGAGGCACACAACCTTATTGGGTCTTCCAATAAATAGAAAGACACAAAGGAAAGAGAGGAGAAGAGAAACTAGAAGTGTATAAGTGAGATTTCGGTTATTGGCTTTGACAATGGGAGTGTCCTTGTGTTTCATGAAGATGGTGATGACCAAAGATGTTATTAAAAAAAAGCAAAGAGAAAGAACAGTCAGACTGATGCCCAAGGGTTCTCCATAGGACAAAAATGTGATCTGCTTTGGAATACAGGTATTTTTGTCAGTGTTTGGATAATGGTCTTCTGGACACCGAAAGCAGTCATCCATGTCTGAAAAAAAGCACAATAGAATGGATATAGTGGATTAGAGACCATGTTGCACTCTCATGGCTTAGTCTCATTATGTTTGGAAATTCCCTACCTTTCTCCTTGGATATTTCCCCCTCTGGACATGGAAGGCAATTATAGCAGCAAAATGATTCCCCTTCTCTCTTGGCCTTGCTGTATCCTGCCTCACAGGGATCATTGCACCTAGAAAAAGGTGATCCCTATTCATGAATGAAGAAGAAGTTTTTAAGGTATAGAAGGGTAAGGAAGTGCTTGAAGAGATATTATTACTGGGTATCAACAGATTAAGGAGAGAATAATAAACTAAGAACATTCCCAGATATACCAGATAGGAAACATGAGCTAATTTTACTTTACTGTAGGGCTATTAACAGGTCATTAAAAGTATTATTTCCTGTCATCGCTTTTACAACCTCAGAATGTTGAGTGGTTCCTTTCTGTGGTTTTTTTTTTTCCCTGCCCATTATGCACTTTCTTAAAATATTGTTACTAGGCAGCAACTCTTCACCTTATCTCATCCTACCCCAAGGTCTTCCAAGATCATTCTCTCAAACCACTCCATTAAGAATTATGTTCTTTGCTGAAGCATACTTTAACGTATGAAGACTTTGAGACTCATTATTCTACAACTAATTCATTAAAAATCTAAGGTCCTCTGAAGCTGTCATGGAGCCACCTTTTCCACAACATTCCTCTAAAAAGGAGGTTCGATACTTAACAAAAATTGCCCAGCAATAACCGTTTTAATAGGAGGCAGATCTGGGCTTTGTTAAGAGGTAAAGGAATACTTCACTCAAAGATGAATTAACTGTTACTAGAACCCACTCATACAAGATTTCCAAGCCACTTTAACAGGTAAGGGGTCAGGGTTCCAAGTAAGACCCCCAAGGAAAGAAGACTCTGAAGCTATAAGTTCCTCAAAGTTCCATTTTATTAGAGATGTCATATTGGCACATCTGGGAAAACACAAATCTGAAAGCTTCCAGGTTTTTCCCACTCATACAAAAAATCCAAGTCCCTGTCCATTACATTTATTTCATTTCATTTTATTAAATTTGTATACCGCCCTTCTCCTGCAGGACTCAGGGCGGTGAAGAGCTCGAATAAAACAGAACATTACAAAATTTAAAAGACAATTTAAAATAATTAAATAATTTTCGGCCTACTTTAAAACCCAATTAAAACTAAGTTCCAATTAAAACCAAAACAGATGGGGTCAAGCCAGCCCAGCTAGATGGAATAGATGTGTTTTCAGAGCTCAGTGAAAAGTCCGGAGGTCAGATATTGTGCGAATCTCTGGGGGTAGGACATTCCAAAACGTGGGTGCCACCACAGAGAAGGCTCTCCCCCTGGGGGTTGCCAGCTGACATTGTCTGGTGGACAGCACCCTGAGGAGGCCCTCTCTGTGCGAGCGTATTGGCCAGTGGGAGGCTATTGGTAGCAGCAGGCGGTCTCGTAGATACCCCAGCCCTATGCCATGGAGCGCTTTAAAGGTGGTCACCAACACCTTGAAGCACACCTGGAAGACCACTGGGAGCCAGTGCAGCTCGCGGAAGAGAGGTGTCACATGGGAGCACCCTGTTGCTCCCATAATCCCCCACGCCACGTTCTGGACCAGCTGGAGCCTCTGGATGCACCCCAGGGGAAGCCCCATGTAGAGAGCGTTGCAGTAGTCCAGGCGGGAAGTGACGAGTGCCTGAGTGACTGTGCGTAGGGAGTCCCAATCCAGAAAAGGACGCAACTGGCATATCAGGCGAACCTGATAGAAAGCCCCACTGGCCACAGCCGTCATATGCTCTTCTAAAGACAGCCATGCATCCATCCATGCATCCTGCCATGCATCCATGCCCAAGTTGCAAGCCCTCTCCATGGGGGCCAGTGATTCTCCCCCAATAGCCAGTGATGGCACCAGCTGGCTATATTGGGACGCTGGAAGCCACAGCCACTCGGTCTTGGAAGGGTTGAGTTGGAGCCTGTTTCTCCCCATCCAGGCTCGCATGGCCTCCAGGCACCGGGATATCACTTCAAGGGCATCGTTGGGGTGGCCTGGGGTGGAGATGTACAGCTGAGTGTCATCAGCGTACTCATGGAACTCAACCCCAAAGCCACGGATGATCTCAACCAGCAGCTTTATATAAATGTTGAACAGGAGGGGCGAGAGGACCGACCCTTGCAGTACCCCAAAAAACAAGGCGCCTCGGGGTCAACCGCTGCCTCCCTGCCAACACAGATTGCATCCGGTCAGAGAGGTAGGAGGAGAACCACCACAAAACGATGCCTCCCATCCCCAGCCCCTCCAACCGGCACAACATGATACCATGGTCGATGGTATCAAAAACTGCTGAGAGATCTAATAGGACCAGAATAGAGGAGCAACCCCTATCCCGAGCCCTCCAGAGATCATCACCAACGCGACCCATGCTGTTTCCATGCTGTGCCCAGGCCTGAAGCTGGACTGGAGCAGGTCTAGCTAGACAGCTTTATCCAGGTATTGGGGAAGCTGCCACACCACCATATTCTCGACAACCTTTGCGATAAAATGAAGGTTGGAGACTGGACAATAGTTAGCCAAAACAGCCGGGTCCAGAGAGGGCTACTTGAGGAGAGGCCTCACCACTGCTTCTTTCAAAGCGGCCGGCATGACACCCTCACCCAAAGGAGTGTTAATAATCCTCTAGAGCCAGCCTCATGTAACCTCCCAGGAAGCCAGCACCAACCAGGAGGGACACGGGTTCAATAAACATGTGGTCGCATTCAGTCGTCCCAGAATCCTGTCCACGTTCTCGAGAGCCACAGGATCAAACTCCTCCCAGGCAACATTCTCAAGACCTGCCTCAGTCATCCTGTCTGAACTTACCCAGTCAGAGGCCAAGCCTTTCCGAATCTGAGCGATCTTATCATACAGATACTGCACAAATACCTCAGCTCCACCCTGCAAGTGGTCATCCCATGCTTCCAGATGGAGGAGGGAGCGGGTCACCCTAAACAGGGCAGCTGGGCAATTATCTGATGATGCAATCAGAGTGGCAAAATAGCTAGATTTAGCCGCTTTTATCGCCACTAGGTAGGTCTTAATATAAGACCTTACCAGTGTTCGGTCAGATTCAGAATGGCTGGTCCTCCAACTGCTCTCCGGGCATCTTTTCCAGTGCTTCATCTCCCTCAGCTGCTCAGAGAACCAAGGGGCTAGGCAAGTTCGGTGCCGGACCAGAGGCTGCAAAGGCACGACGTGTCCAAGGCCCCGGCGGCCGCACTGTCCCAGATGGCCACCAATCCTCAATCGAGTCATGAGCCAGAGTCTCAGGAATTGGCCCAAGCTCCGTCTGGAACCTATCAGGATCCATCAGGTGCCTGGGGTGGAACCACCTAGTCAGTTTCGCCTCCCTGCGGTGGGGTGTAGCAGTTAGAAAGTCTAGTCACAGGAGCGAGTGGTCAGACCATGACAAGGGTTCGATGACTATATCACCTATGTCAAGGCCACTCAACCACTGACCAGAGATAAAAACTAAGTCTAGGGTGTGTCCGCCAATGTGAGTGGGGCTATGAATTAACTGAGTCAGATCCATAGCCATCATGGAAGCCATGAACTCCCGAGCCACCTCAGACGTTTCACAGACGGATGGAAGGTTAAAGTCCCCCATGACCAGAAGCTTGGGGATATCAACTGCCATCCCAGCTATGACATTGAGCAGCTCGGGCAGGGCCATTGCCACATGGCAGGGAGCCAGGTACGTGATCAACAGGCCCATATGCACTCCACGACCCCACTTCACAGAGAGGGACTCACACATGGCTATCTATGGTACAGTGGTCTCCCTAGGATCCAGACCTTCCTTTATAATAACCGCCACCACCACCACCCACCCCTACCCTGAGCTCTCGGCTGATGGAATGCACGGAAGCCTGATGGGCACATATCTACGAGGGGAACTCCCCCCTCCAGGCCCAACCAGGTCTCCGTAATGCCCATCAGGTCCGCTCCCCCCTCCCGAATGAGATCGTGGATGAGGGGGGCTTTATTAACAGCAGACCTGGCATTGCACAACATCAGCCGAAAGCTCTGGCCCTGGGAATCTGGACAGCCTGGGGAACGAGAAAAGCATTGGGGACTGGAGCGCGCAATTGCTCTAAGGTAGCAAGTGCGCACTCCCCAAACATGATATGGTCCCCTGCTTCTGCCGTATCTGCCCCTCCCACTCACTGTACTAATATGGCAGCCCTCCTTAAGTTGAACTCTGACCCCCTCCCTGACCTCCGATTCTGTATCTTTAATGTCGCATCCCAGGGCCTGGTCTTGAGCCTGGTGGATTTCCCCCAAAACCCACCCTAGTCCCTCCTGAACCCCTTAAAATTCATGTTAAAAACCCACTTAAAAAAGCCCTCAAGCTCCTCTTTACCACATGCCATGTCCAGCACCCACATGGTCCATCCTATGGCCCAATCAATAGAGTGTTCCAAATGGAGAGGCCTCCGAATCACACCCCTCCAGGTACAGAAATGTCAACATTCCTATAGATATCCCCCACCCATAGCTTCTGTAGATTAGCACAGGAACAAAACTATGGGATGTCCATCAATAAAGATAATATTTTATCTAGATGTAGGCAGACAAATCTAGATTCATATATCTAACCTGATTAAAGCCTACTGGCCATGTGATAAAATCCACAGAGACATTGAAGAACTTGTCTGGAGGTGCTGTAGGATCTACTGCTCCAACTTTGACCCTAAGAAAGGACTGGTTGGGGAATGTGATCCAGTTGATAATATCAAATCCACCAATTATTTTTCCATTTTCA
>WNWU01013208.1:149818-171292 GCA_012654045.1 Ptyas mucosa
GTGTTGGAGCATTCACAACATCTGGAGGCAAATTGTTCCACTGATAAATTGTTCTAACTGTCAGGAAATTTCTCCTTAGTTCTAAGTTGCTTCTCTCCTTGATTAGTTTCCACCTATTGCTTCTTGTTCTACCCTCAGGTGCTTTGGAGAATAGTTTGACTCCCTCTTCTTTGTGGCAACCCCTGAGATATTGGAACACTGCTATCATGTCTCCTCTAGTCTTTCTTTTCATTTAACTAGACATACCCAGTTCCTGCAACTGTTCTTCATATGTTTTAGCTTCCAGTCCCCTAATCATTTTTATTGCTCTTCTTTGCACTCTTTCTAGAGTCTCAACATCTTTTTTACATCGGGGCGACCAAAACTGAATGCAATATTCCAAGTGTGGCCTTACCAAGGCATTATAAAGTGGTATTAACACTTCACGTGAATAGAAGAAAACATTAGGAGAGAGACTATAGGAATGCTGGTGCGCTTACGCACACCCCTTAAAGACCTCTTAAGAATGGGGTAAGGTCTACAGTAGACAGTCTAAGGTTAAAATTTTGGGGATTTGGGGAAGAAACCACAGAGTCAGGCAGTGCATTCCAGGCATTGACAACTCTGTTACTGAAGTCATATTTTCTGCAGTCTAGTTTGGGTTGGTTTACCATGAGTTTGTATCTATTGTGTGCTCTTGTATTGTTTTGGTTGAAGCTGAAGTATTCATTGGCTGGTAGGACATTGTAGCAGATGATTTTATGTACTATGCTTAGGTCAGACCGAAGACTGCGAAGTTCTAAGTTGTCTAAGCCCAAAATTTCAAGTCTTGTGGCATAAGGTATTTTGTTGCGAACAAAGGAGTGGAGGACTCTTTTTGTGAAATATCTCTGGACTCATTCAATTGTATTAATGTCCAATATGAAGTGTGGGTTCCAGACAAATGAGCTGTATTCAAGAATTGGTTTGGCAAACGTTTTGTATGCCTGTTTGATAGGATCGCAGCTATCCACTTAGGCAGGAATCCGGAAATTTTAGAAGGAGCTTGTTGTGAATCGAAGGCTTCATAGAAGTCTATATAAATTGCATCTATTTACCCTGGTCAAGTTTTGAAGTCCATATGTTTTTTCAGTATAATAGTTGAAGATTGCAGGGCAAGTTTTTTTCCAAAGCCAAATTGCTTGTTAGAGAGTAGGTTGTTAGTCTCTAAGTAGAGGATAATGGATTGGTTTATGATTGATTCCATGACTTTGCAGGTGACACAACATAATGAGATTGGTCTGTAATTATCAACTAGGCTGGGGCAACCCTTTTTGAAGATAGGGATGACAGTGGCTAGTGACCATAAATTAGGAGCTGATTCTGAAAGATATTTCATAGATTATGCTAAGTGGTTCTGCTATGGTGGTTGAGAGCTTTTTTAGAAAGTAGGCACATAATCCATCAGGGCCAATCAATAGAGATGGTTTTAGTTGCATAGTGCCTTTTCAATGGCATCTTCTGTGAAATTGACATGTAGTAGATCATTGTGAGTAGTCGTGGTATGATTGGGAAATGAGAGGCATGAGCCATTGCTGTTTACAAAGACTGAACCAAAGAATTTGTTGAAGAGGTTGACCTTAACAGTTTCATCATTACAGTTTTTCCTGTTTGGTCCTTTTAGTGGTGGGATGGATCTTGATTCTTTAAGCTCATTGTTTACAAAATTGTAGGCCTGTTGAAAAAGGGATCTTTATTTGTAGTCCATAAACTGAATTTAAACTGTTGCAGAAGATGAGATCAAGATAGTTGTTGAGTCTAGTGTTATTAGTTACTAGTTGAGCAAGTCCCAGATTAGTTACAGAATTATACAGGGTTGCATGTATGATTTCAGTTGTACATTCGTTTAGGGTCCAATTAATAAGAGGTAGACTTAGGTCACCAAGAAAGGTAAGAGGGTGTGATCAGGAGGCTGCCCATGTTAGTAGTGATATTAGTTTGTTTGCATGTACAAGGTTGTAATCAGGGGCTCTGTAACAAAGTATGAAGCAAATTGTGGTGTTTAGGGAAAGGTCAAATATGATGGTCTCAGGAAGAGCTAACTCCTGTGTAACTTTAATATTTTTTAGATTTAGGGATTTTTTAATAGAAGATAGCAACACCACCCCCTCTGTGGATTTCATGGTTGGACCTGTACATGTAAGAATATAATGTCGAATATATTCATATTTAGTAGAAGGAGGAATTCTGGTATTTTGTTTACAAGGCTTTGTGAATTAAGCAGTTTGCATTTAAGGTCTGTAGTGGTGGATTTTGAGGAAGCTAGGGGCGTGCATGCCTAGTGTTGGGGGGGTGGTTATTGGAATGCGGACTGTTGTTCTTACTTTTAATATAGTCGGCATATTAATCAATGTATAAGTCCGTTTCTCCATGGTTTTGGCATATTTTGAGTTCACGGGAGTGGATTCTTTGAAGTGTGTATAGGTCTGGCCTTGAGCGAAGTTTGTAATAGTTTGAGTTGCTTCTTGCAATTGAGTTGATGGTATGAATGAATTTCCTTTTGCTGATCTCATTCTTGCAAATTACCCTGCAGAAATGTGGAGCCAACCTGTCCATAACATCAAGTTTTTAATCCATTGCATGATAGGGGCCATATATCTATACATCTATACATGTTGAAAGATAGTGATTTTTAGCTATAAGAAGGATGCAGAAAATCCATTCCTACTGTTCAGCTGTCCAATTTCCATGTATTGGAATGTTGTTTGAAAATAATCGATGCACAAAAATGTTAAACCTTTCTCAAAGTCAAATTATGTGTAATATAACAGATTGTAAACATGAAAGAAACTGAACATCTATATACTACCGGTAGCTTACAAGAAAATATATTTGTATACTTTAAATATGGCATATCTCACCCTCCTGGTTCGAAATCTTCCATTCTGGGCATGGGAAGCAATCATAGCAGCAAAATGGCTTCCCTTCTTTCTTCATTTTGCTGTACCCTCTCCAGCATCGGTCATTACACATAGAAATGGGTTGTGCCAATTCATAAATGAAAAGATAATGTTTTAACATGGATAAAGCAAAAAAGCACTTTGAAATCTATACTCAAATTGTGAAATTTAGAAATTGATCAATGACTTGAGCTGGCATGACACAATGGCTTCATTTGAAAAGATCACTTGGTGCACTCTTGGTCCAACATTGAGGGAATTTAAATTTTATTTGATTTATATGCCGCCCTTCTCCGGAAACTCAGGGCAGCTTACAATGCGTTAAGCAATAGCCTTCATACTTTTGTATATTTATACAAAGTCAGCTTATTGCCCTCACAAACTGGGTCCTCATTTTACCTACCTTAGAAAGGATGGAAGGCTGAATCAACCTTGAGCCTGGTGAGATTTGAACTTGCAGTAATTGCAGGCAGCTGATGTTAATAACTGTGCTTTAGTCTGCTGCGCCACCAGGGCTCTATGATGATATGATATGTCTAAACGATTAGACATATAATAGCAGGGAGAGTTAAATATTATGTTGATATTTATTTTAAAGGTTTACACCTCTAAAAGGTAAAGGTAAAGGTTCCCCTCAGTAGAGGTAAAGGTAAAGTCATTCCTGATTCTAGGAGGTGGTGCTCATCTCTGTTTCAAAGTTAAAGAGCAAGCGCTGTCCGAAGACGTCTCCATGGTCATGTGGCCGGCATGACTAAATGCTAAAGGTGCACGAAATGCTGTTACCTTCCCACCAAAGGTGGTCCCTATTTTTCTACTTGCATTTTTTATGTGCTTTCGAACTGCTAAGTTGGCAGAAGCTGGGACAAATAACTGGAGCTCACCCCGTTTCGCGGCACTAGGGATTCGAACCACTGAACTGCCGGTCTTTTGATCGACAAGCTCAGCCTCTTAGTCACTTATTCACCATGTCCCTTTCACCTCTACCTCTACCTTCCATCAAATGATTTCTGATACTGATTGTAACACACTGAGAAATTGATGAAAAAAAAAAAACAAATTGACTCATGATAATAGAGGACAGCTGGTCATCTATTCATTCATTCTTTGGGACCATCGTACAATTGGCTATTAGATCAGTGTGAAACTTGGAGGAATAAAGCAGACTCTTTAATGTTCTTCATTTTCTTGCAAACACCTAAGATCTGATTTGACTATGTACAGAATTTAGGGCACCTAAAGTATCATTCAAAGCACATTCCATTATATTTTGTCTTAACATTGTTTTACTTTTGACTTCTTTGTCACTGAACATCTCCTATACACGTTCCTATAAAGATTCAGATGAAACCAATCAGGTTTTTTTCCACAAGAAAGGTTCAGGATGCTGTGTGGATCCACTTTAGTATGAGAGGTTTGTGTTATTGAATCCAATGCAGTGTTCTGTTTTAGTTTTTATTTTATTTTATTTATTTATTTTATTTGTCAAACATGTATTAGATAATAGATATAAGTATAAACATGATTATGAATACAGGAAATGGATATGAATAAATGGGGACAGTAGGACAGGGATGGTAGGCACATTGGTGTGCTTATGCATGCCCCTTACAGACCTCTTAGGAATGGGGTGAGGTCAACAGCAGACAGTCTAAGGTTAAAGTTTTGAGGATTTGGGGAAGAAACCACATAGTCAGGTTGTGCATTCCAGGCATTGACCGCTCTATTGCTGAAGTCGTATTTTCTGCAATTGAGTTTGGAGCAGTTTACCTTAAATTTGTATCTAGTGTGTGCTCGTGTATTATTGTATTATTTATATAATAAATAATATTATTTGTTATTTATTATGATTATAATATTATTTATTATAATAATATTTATTATTATTATTTATATTCTGATATTCTTAATTTTCTGTTAAGGGGGTTCCCAGAGTTGGCTGGTGAGTGGGCAACCATACAAATTGAAGCAATAAAATAAAGAAAAATGAACATTATTTTCCCAACAATTCAGCTTTTGATTGATAAAAGCACTCTTATTCTTCAATATACTAAAAGAAGTTGTACAACTGAATGTTCTTTAATGTCTACCAAAATAATTCAGTTGCAATGAATTGTAGTGTCTTCCCAGGTGAATATTAACAGCTTAATCTTATATGCATCTGAGAAGAAAAACCTTTTTTTAAAAAAAAACCTGGAAAGCCCTTACCTGATTAAAAGATCTGGGCCACGTAACTGCATCCTCATAAATGCTAAAGAATTTATCTGAGGAAGCTGTGGGATCCAGTCTTCCAACTTTGACTCTAAGAAAGGACCAGTTTGGGAATGTAATCCAGTTAATAATATCAAATCCACTCATTGATTCTCCATTTTGATCAAAGGAGATATGTTCTCCCACACTATTGTTGAATGAAACACTACTCAGGAAGTGATGAAGCTGGAAGAAAGAAAGGTAAGAAGGAAAAATTTATATAAATCATTCTGCATCTGGGGTCTGTCACTTTCACATACACATTAATTCTTTCCATCCCATTTCCACTTCAATGTTAAAAAGAATGGTAAAATCCTTATGCATAAAAGAAATTTTACAATGTTACCTTAGTATTCATTGTTAATTGGTTACAGGAGGTGCAATAAGTATCAAAAACCACAAGTAGCAAACCAATTTATCCAATAAGGAATAACATAGTGAGTCACAAGGCAGCCAACACCGGCAAGTTCTAGCTTGCACGTTGAGTACCAAACAAACAATGAGTATCGGGGCAAAATTTTCATATCAAAATGTGCTATCAAATTTGATGAGTTTCAAAGCAGTTGAGTACCAAGGTACCACTGTATTTTTATTTTTCTTGGAAATGTTCTATACTACAAACCATTTTCTACATACTTCCTTTAACTTAGACATTTCTGAAGTGAATATTCTGTAGTGTAGAATGAATGTAAAGATAAAGGCAAAGGTTCTCCTCACACATATGTGCTAGTCGTTCCCGACTCTAGGGGGTGGTGCTCATCTCCATTTCAAAGCCGAAGAGCCAGTGCTGTCTGAAGATGTCTCCATAGTCATGTGGCTGGCATGACTAAATGCCTAAGGCGCATGGAACGCTGTTACCTTCCCACCAAAGGTGGTCCCTATTTTTCTACTTGCATTTTTTACGTGCTTTTGAACTGCTAGGTTGGCAGAAGCTGAGACAAGTAATGGGAGCTCACCCTGTTACACGGCGCTAGGGATTCAAACTGCTGAACTGCTGACCTTTTGATTGACGAGCTCAGCATCTTAGCCACTGAGCCACCATGTCCCTCTAGAGTGAACACAAATATCCAACTCTTGCTCCCTAACTCTAACAGAGTGTGCACTATGGAATGAGATCTTTTAGAATGCTACTGTTGTGAGAATCCTTGGTTGCCATTTCTGCTTTGTAAGTCTTTAACCCTTGTACAAGGCAGACGTATCTGCTCCCTGCAAAGCTTCTCAGAAAATGATATAGTTGCTGACCAATGAGGTCATTTCTTTCTCTGAATATTATGGTCCAACAAAATAATTATGGAAAGAATAAAGAGATGTGAATATCTGTCTGTAAGGCAGTCTGGAGACCAGAAGTAAGAGTAATTATTGCTAACTTATTAATTATTAAAATTAAAATATTTTATTAAATTATTTTAATATTGTATTCTTATTATCTAATTATCTATTTATAAATTAAATTAAATTATTGCTAACTGAGAGCCTGCAAAATGGGAACATCAAAGAATTATCTTCTTCTGTGTCTGTTCAATTACTTTGAGATACGTCTGCAAATTAGCATCAATTAGCATACTAGAAGTCAGTTACAATTAGCATCAACTCTTACTAGAGGTCAGTTACAATGCTTTCATTGTTTTTTTGCCATATTTTCATTTCTGCCCTCCAAAGCTGAAAATACATTGGGTTTAATTCAAGTATAATCCTGTTTAAAACGAAGTTCAGTTGAAGCCAACAGGACTCCGATTTCTTGCGACATACTCGTGTATCAATATCCAAACATTTTTTTTACAAAGCATGACATGGTTCAGACTTAAAGCAATGAGGATCATATGATATATATTCTAGGGCCTTAAATTACCAAGTATAACAGTAAATAGATTTCAAAGTATAAAGTGTGATTCCATTTACTTACCCAAATACAACTTTTTTTTTACAGAGTTAGCTTTACGGTAGTGGCCAAAATTGTGGAAACCTTTTGGGAAAAATGTATTTTCTAAAACTAGCTAATAACACCACTTTTTTTTTTTTGAGTAGTACCATAAAATGATATGTGAATGGAAAGATAATTTAATCAAGAATGTAATTCAATAACTTTTATGAAGGATTTGCTATTAGAATAGCAGTTACAGTATAAAGAAGAAAAGTGAAATACCTAGAAAAAAATGAGATATACAAAAATGATTACCATAGAAAAAAATGAGATATACAAAAATTATCATGCCAGTTAATACTTAGTTGGGTAACCTTTAGCATGAATTATGGCCTTACAATGTCTTCCCGTGGAGTGAACCAAGTCTTTTAGTTCTGCAGCTGTTATAATATGAAACCAAGGTTGAATGATTACTTCTATTAACTGGGTTTTATTGCTGGGTCACTTCTGACTAACAAGTTTCTTTAGTCGGCTCCGTAGGTTTTCAATTGGGTTAAGAAGGTCTGGGCTATTCCCAGGCCATTCTAGTAGTGGAATATGATTATCTTGAAACCCCCCCCCCCCAAAAAAAGTGGTGTTATTAGCCATCAAACCTCAATAATACACTTTTCCCAAAAGATTTCCAAAAGATTTCCACAATTTTGGCCACTACAGTATATACATTAATGATTTGATGTTGCAACTTACGATAGAGTGAATTTTCCAAGATCTATCTGTTCTACATATTACCTGCCAGAACTGTAGATGCTGAAGGGTCTCGCTATTTTTCACTTTTCTTTGCTTGGATCTAGAGGAACGCATTGCCTGCAAACCATGTGCCACAGCATAGACTCCATTGTACACATTGTAACTGTGGCCTATCATGCTGATTTCAAACACAGATGCAGGAAGGGTCTCCAGTTTCTCTTTCCCAGAACAGATCTTATTAATCTCTTCATCTTGTTGAGAGTTTGGAAACGAACAATGGAATGCATGTTTCCAGAAATCTCTAATAAAACCATCATGTTCATCTGAGTGCGGGTGTCTGATCCGAAGAAACTCCTGGAATCCAAGGACTTCTTTTGAGTGGACTGCAATGGACAAAGCACCATGGAGGAAATGCAGGTCCCAAAATCTGTGCATGGAAATAGATGAGTAATCTATCTGAGCAGGCATAACCCATATTTTGGTCTTCTTTGGAATCGTCTCCATTTCTGAAAACTGGAGCAACATTCTCAGAAACGTCATTGTTTGAATTTCACCGTACAATACCATCACATTGGCTGTGCTTGTCATGGTAATTCTATACAACTTGAGTCCTTCCTCCATCATATCTGTAAAGTCAGTGTAAAAACTCATTGTTGGGAATCTTCCTATGAAGTCAACACAGATGCCATGCTGGGAAAACTTGGAGAGCACAATCTTTACGAATTTCTCACCGTTGTCATCATTCATTGAAAGAACGCCAATCCATGTCCACCTAAAATGCAATAACAATTGAAGAATGCCCCTATACTGGTGAGCCTCATTTGGGAACATTTTTTTAAAGAAAACACCTTGAGTCTCCTTGTCCATAATTGGAGCCGAGCCATAAGTCAGCTAGATGAAATGAAAACAGAATCAGCACAGCAGCTGGATGTGAATCTGGGTATTGCCGTGTTTCCAAAATGCAACGCTTATTCCAAATTTTATCTGAAATCCAATCAAAGTTTTAATCTGAATTTGAGTGGCTAAAATATATGCAAACTTATCCCAGAGGTGCTTTTCCTAAAAGCTAACTTGATTTTCTTAGTTTTTTAAATCCCTTTGAAAATGTTTCGATTCTTATTCAAGGAGCTTCTTTGGTTCTAGATGAACTGAAGAAGCTTCTTGAATGATAAGATAAGAATTTTTAAAGGGAAAAATCCAAGAAAGTCCAGTTGCCATTTGGAAAAAGC
This sequence comes from Ptyas mucosa, assembly GCA_012654045.1. Lineage (NCBI taxonomy): Eukaryota > Metazoa > Chordata > Lepidosauria > Squamata > Colubridae > Ptyas > Ptyas mucosa. Next base: position 158,821 of record WNWU01013208.1, read on the forward strand.
ACCATTAGGACAACCATAATCTGGATGATTGAGAATCTCCACAGACAATACAACATTGATTCAATGTCCTTATGGCTCTCCATAGCTGTGGAAGGACAGAATGCCTGATCAGGTTGTAAGAATTTGTGCTCCTTCTTTTCCTTCCCTTCTTGGCCAACCCCCATTTTCTGGACAACTCAGCTGACAATCAAACAGAAGCATCAAGCTGATTGGTGCAGAAGAGAGAAGACAAGATGATGACCTGGGAGCTCTGTGACCACAGGGTTGAGGAAGAAATGCCTGAATCAACACAATCAAAGCCCAGAACTCAATATAAAAAGACAACTGAAAGATAGACAGTCCTGTGAAGAAAGGCAGTCAAAAAAAAAATTACCAGCAGCTGAGAAAACTGGGGAAAACTATTTATTTTTCTCCTCAGACTAGCATGAAGGAAAGATTCTTCAAGCTATTTCCTCCAGGCGGAACCAAGATTCAGATGAGGAAAAGAAGTAACAAGCCTAGCCAGGAGTACACAACCAAAAAAGAATGAAGAAAAAGAAAAGACTGGCAGAACAAAAATGAAAAATAGAAACTAACTAAATAAATAAAACACAATCATTTCTGAAGAGACCATATGGTTCTCTATGAAAAGCCACAATGGAGATACACAGGAATTAAGAATTTGAAAATATACAAGTCAGCCATAAACCAATGAAATTGCACAAAAAATACATAACAATACAGTGGACACCTTATTATCAGCTTAAGAAAGAAACCTTTATTTATCAAAATAACAATTACTTTGATGCAATTTGTGATCATTTATTAATGGCTTTGGCCATTTAACTTTGGGTGTAAAATTCAAGCAACTTGTTGCTTATTAACACTGACATTTGAACTCATAGTTAATATTGACATAAACCTCGTCTTTTTCTTTACCTATAAAGCTTTAAATTATCTAAACATTGGAGTGTTAATAACCTCTAGTTAGTACTTTATAGATATCACTGTATCACTATAATATATGTTCATGTATTATTGTGATATAATAAAGAACATTTTTAAAATTCTGTATTCTACAATTATTGTAGTTGTCAAGATGTTGGCTCAAGATAAGGAAACCTGAATTTAACTCAGTGGGTCGGTTACTATCTCTGAGTCAAAGCAACCTATAGAATTGTTATTGTGTAGAAAAAAAAATTAAGGGATGCGGTGGCTCAGTGGCTAAGGCGCTGAGCTTGTCAATTGAAAGGTTGGCAGTTCAGCAGTTTGAATCTCTACGTGTAATGCTGTGTAATGGGGTAAGCTCCCCTTACTTCTCCCAGCTTCTGCCAACCTAGCAGTTCAAAAGCATGTAAAAAATGGGGACCACCTTTGGTGGGAAGATAACAGTGTTCCGTGCGTCTTTGGCATTTAGTCATGCTGGCCACATGATCACGGAGATGTCTTCAGAAAGCGCTTGGCTCTTCAGCTTTGAAACGGAGATGAGCACCACCCCCTAGAGTCGGGAACAACTAGCACATATGTTCAAGGAGAATCTTTACCTTACAAAAAAAATTGAAAACAAAATGGGGCATAAATCTAATAAACACATCAATAATTCCATCATATCTTTTTGCCACAAATGACTTTTGCTAAATTCCTGTGTCCCATACACATATCTTACCTGTGGGATTTTGTAGATGCACAGTATGGTCGCCATATGCAGGCAAATGTCAGGTCCCCCAATAGCTGCTGTAAGAAAGTTCCCTGTATCACACTTGTAGTTTGGGATGAATCTGTCTTGGGTGAAGAGTAACTCCATGGAGGCAAGATAGGTCCAGGTTGGACTGAATTGGCCGTTGTAAATTTGGAAGCCTAAGGAAATGTTAGGCAAGATCCAGGCATTTTTGTTGATCTCCTTTATGGCAAATACCAAGGCCATGATTTGCTGATAATTTTGGGTCACTATCCTGCAATAACATAACACAATCTGATCAATGGCATGTGATATTGCTACACATCGGTTCAACCCAATTTAAGCAAAAATATTATACTAATGTACACGATGACGCAGTGGCTCAGTAGTTCAGTGAGCTTGCCGATTGAAAGGTCAGCACTTCAGCGGTTCAAATCCCTCGTGCCGCATAACAAGGTGAGCTCCCATTACTTGTCCAAGCTTCTGCCAACCTAGCAGTTTGAAAGCACGTAAAAAATGCAAGTAGAAAAATAGGGACCACCTTTGGTGGGAAGGTAACAGCTTTCTGTGCGCATTTGACATTTAGTCATGCCGGCCACATGGCCACGGAGATGTCTTCGGACAGCGATGGCTCTTTGGCTTTGAAATGGAGATGAGCACTGCCCCCTAGAGTCGGGAACGACTAGCACATATTTGCGAGGGGAACCTTTACCTTACATGATATAATTTTGATCCAGAGAAGAGTGAAGCAAAATTATCCCAACAATTAACTTTTCTAACACAAGAGCAATTTAGCATTGTTTGTAAGGATAGCATTTATTTAAAGAAAGCATACATATACCCACAAATCTTAGAGCAGCTACTAGACATTCAATTGAACTGAACATTAAAAAAAAATTGGATCCAGTTGAAATTAATTTAAAAGGTGAGTTATGGTTTCGTTTCTATATATTTCAGTGGAAATCCATTCAACAATATACCTGCAAAGTCTCTAATATCTACTGTTGGATTAGAATGTTATAAGAAACTTGCTCTTCAGAATGCTGGAATTTATTGAAAAACCGGGTTAAAATGTTCTGGTTTCAATAAAGGAGAATATTAATAGTTCAGGGTTGACATAAGGGGTCCTTGATACTCTCTGAGCTTGGTGGTTTACCTGCAATCATTTCATTAGCCAAACTAGACAACATCGTCACTAGTACTGATAATGTTACATAGTTTGGATAATGAAACATCAACAAGAATGAAGGTACAAGGTAATGAAACTTCAGCAAGAAAACAACCAAGCTCAGAGAGCATAGATAGTTCAGTCCGCAGAGCATCAACCTTTTAATCTGAGGGTCCAGGGTTCAAGTCCCTGTTCAGGGGGTTAATTTAGTTCTGATTAGGTGGCTCAATGGGTAAGACACTGAGCTTGTCAACCAGAAAGGTTGGCAGCTCGGCGATTCAAATCCCTGGTATAGGTCTCCTGTGTGAGCAGGGGGTTGGACTAGATGACCTCCAAGGCCCCTCCCAAATCTGTTACTGTTACTGAAGCATCAAGACCCCCTTATGTCTTGGCTTACTTGGATGGAGATATGGAGAAGGAGATTGTATTATCATAGGTAAAGGTAAAGTTTCCCCTCACACATATGTGCCAGTTGTTCCTGACTTTAGGGGGCGGTGCTCATCTCCGTTTCAAAGCTGAAGAGCCAGCGACGTCTCCATAGTAATTTGGCTGGAATGACTAAACACCAAAAGCACATGGAACACTATTACCTTCCCCCCAAAGGTAGTGCCTATTTTTCTACTTGCATTTTTTACGTGCTTTTGAACTGCTAGGTTGGCAGAAGCTGGGACAAGTAACAGGAGCTCACCCCGTTACGCGACACTAGAGATTTGAACCGCTGAACTGCCGACCTTTCAATCGACAAGCTCAGCATCTTAGCCACTGAGCCACCACATCCCTTATGTTATCATAGTCTTCACTAAACCTTTTTAAGACTGACTTGATTGAAAGGCAGAATTTTGTAAATCACTGAAACAGAGGCTTACACAAACTCTTGTAGAAGTTCCATAGAAGGGTGTCGGTGGAAGATAATGGGGTTAGAAAAGGTATAGACCTGAGAAAGAATGCCGGCAACAATGAAGTCTCCAGTTTGTGAATACTTGTGAAGAATTGGAAGAGGCTTTCTTATGCCACAGTTAGTTTCCTTGCATGTTATATGAGCAATTCCTGTTAATACAGAAAGCATGAATGTCCCAATCCTGAATGAAATTTTTATTTCCAGATACAAATGGACTTTGAGCTTTAGTTTTGTCTCCGATAGCATCATTTGACCTGAATTCCTCAAAATTTTTGAGGCAGAATTAGGGCAACCCCACATATCAGTGAAACAAACGTCTCTCTAGCACCAATTCTGAATGTCAAGAAGAAAGCAAGTATCATTTGGTATTGCTTATACTTTTTTTAACACGATTCTCTTGAGAATTCAGAGCAGAAGAATGGATTATTATGGTTAATGTTGTAATTACAGAAAAGGTAAACATATATCTGGCAACTGCAATTTTAAAAATTCAAAAACCTGTATGTTGTGTCTGACATAAAACACATCTGCTCAAATTATTTACAATGAGAGAAGATCTTCAGGGGCAAAAACAGTCTTTCAAAGCATCTTGCTCAGACAAACATATTGAATGATAAGGTTTGAAAATATTTTATCGAAAGAAAACTTCCTTTGACAAAAAGTAAATTTAACATGCTAACATATAAAGTGTTAATACCACTTTATAATGCCTTGGTAAGGTCACACTTGGAATACTGCATTCAGTTTTGGTCGCCACGATGTCAAAAAGATGTTGAGACTCTAGAAAGAGTGCAGAGAAGAGTAACAAAGATGATTAGGGGACTGGAGGCTAAAACATATGAAGAACGGTTGCAGGAACTGGGCTTGTTTAGTTTAATGAAAAAAAGGACTAGGGGAGACATGATAGCAGTGTTCTAGGATCTCAGGGGTTGCCACAAAGAAGAGGGAGTCAAACTATTCTGCAAAGCACCTGAGGGTAGAACAAGAAGCAATGAGTGGAAACTAATCAAGCAGAGAAGCAACTTAAAACTAAGGAGAAATTTCTTGCCAGTTAGAACAATTAATCAGTGGAACAACTTGCCTCCAGAAGTTGTGAATGCTCCAATATCTTTTAAAGAAGATAGTGGATAACCATTTGTCTGAAGTGATATAGGCAGTCGTGAAATCCAATTTTTTTTACTACCGGTTCTGTGGGCATGGCTTGGTGGGCATGGCAGGGGAAGAATACTGCAAAATCTCCATTCCCACCCCACTCATGGGGGAAGGATACTGCAAAATCTCCATCCCCACCCCACTCTGGGGCAAGCCAGAGGTGGCATTTGCCGGTTCTCTGAACAACTCAAAATTTCCGCTACCAGTTCTCAGAACTACTCAAAATTTCTCCTACTGGTTCTCCAGAACCTGTCAGAACCTGCTGGATTTCACCCCTGGGTGTAGGGTTTCCTGCCTAAGAAGGGGGTTGGACTAGGTGGTTTTTCTTCCTCAAATTTTGAAATCACACTTAACTTTCAGTCCAACTTTCCTTAATATATATTTTGGGGTTGAATAAATAAGGGGAGAATATGCAGCTTTGTTGCACTACTTTGCTAACTTGTAGCCAATGTTCATTTTGTGCATTGGCTTTATAAGCTGTATATACCATATTTTTCGGATTATAAAATGAACCTGACTATAAGACACACCTAAATTTAGAAGAGAAAAACAACAAAAAAAAAGTTTTTGGCCTACCTTTTTTTGCATCTTTTCCAGTCTTTTTTTGGGCCTTTTTCCAGGGCTTTTTTGGGCCCATTTTTGAGGCTTTTTTCAGTCTGTTTTGGGGGCTTTTTTCAGCCCATTTTCAAGGCTTTTTGGCCCATTTTCACAGCTTTTTGCAGCCCATTTTCACAGCTTTTTGCAGCCCATTTTTGAGGCTTTTTGGCCCATTTTCAGGGCTTTTGGGGGGCTGTTTTTGAGGCTTCTTTCAGCCCATTTTTTCTGAAATAATGGACCAAAAAAAGCCCCAAAAATGGACAAAAAGCCTCAAAAACAGGCTGAAAAAAACCTCAAAAATGGGCCAAAAATTGGCCTGAAAAAGGCTGTAAAAAAGGCCTGAAAACAGGGCATGAGGAGGCAAAAAAAAAAGAAAGAAAGAAAAGGCCAGCGGATGGGCGGGATTTCAGCAATATTTGGTCTATAAGATGCACAAACATGAGACTTCTGGTTTGAATTTGGTATGAGAACTGCAACCTCTCAGGTCCATTCCAAGCTCTCCCTGTCGGGGGCTTCATTAGAAGCCATAGCCACCTTGGAGGGGTGAAGCAAAGGGGGACCACCTTGCAGGTCGAGGGGAGCCGCATCTCCCCTCCCTGACTCAAAAAACCACTCATCCGAAGACTAGGAGCAGTAGCAGTCAAAATTGCTGCCATGAATCCGGGGAACAGCCAGAACCATAAGTTTGTGCAGGAGTAGAGAAATGCTGAATGGTGTGTCATCTGGGTAAGAAAAGATTTACAGCTGAAGTTGGACCCCATAAAAAATTTAAGGGGAATACCTTTTAGAGCAATTTGCTAGAGCAACATGCAACTATTCACACAATGATATGTAAAAATTTCTTTAAAAAAATAATAATAAAAACTTGACTAAAAGAAAAAGATGCACAGACATTTTCGCCCCCTTTTGGAAGACAAAAAAGTGTGTCTTATAGTCCAAAAAATATGGTAAATTTCTCATGAGAACAATGAAGTGTTCTGGGATTCTCATTTTCCAAACATGTCCCACAACTTGATATGATCAAAACTATCAATGCGTTTCCTATAATTGGTGAAACACATACTGATTACTTATTGGTATTCTTCAACTTTTTGAACTACCCAGCATGCTTCAGCAAAATTGTCGTGTTCTTTTGGGCTTTTCTAAATCTATAGATCTAGATCTATAGGTTATTGTAGGTAAGCAATATCTTCCAAGACATCTTGGATATTGATATTTCTATTGTCTAGTGCAGAGCTCTTCAAATTTGGCAACTTACAGACCTGTGGAACAGGGGTGGGCTTCAAAAATTTTAGCAAGGGATTCTCTGCTTGGTTGCTGGGTGGGCTTGGCCATGGTGAGCATGGCCCAGTTGGCCTCCTGCACCACGGCAGGGGGGAGGCATTTTTTCCCTCCCTGGGCTCCAGAGGCTTTCCTCAAGCCTCTGGGAGGGCGAAAACAGCCGGATACCCTCTGGAGGCCCATGTCCGGCCTTCCCAAACTTCCAATAGTTTTTTGCCCTCCCCATGTCCTGCACTTACCTGCATCCAAAATGGCTGCATGGGGACTCCTGTGAGGGGCAGGGTGGGGTGGGAGGGGCCATCTGGGAGTGGGATTTGGGGGTTCTCTGAACTGCACAGAATCTTAGCTAGAGGTTCTCCCAAAGCCCTGCGAACCCCCAGCAGCCCACCCCTGCTGTGGACTTCAATTTCTAGAATTCTTCAGTCAGCCATACTGGCTGGGGAATTCTGGGAGTTGAAGTCCACAAGTCTTAAAGTTGGCAAGTTTGGAGATCCCTGGCATAGTGTTTCAGTATACTTTTTCCATCTTCCTTTGACATCATTTAAATTGGTTACTATCTATCCACTGTAGCTTACCAATTTGAGATTGGAACATCCTTCTGAGTTCAGGGATCTTTTGGAATCAGGGATCTTTTCTGTTTCCATCTTCAGTGTTTTTATAGATGTTGATGTATTTTCCAACTTCTTTCTCTACTAACAGTTGTTTGGAACTTGTTAAGTTCCCTTTCAAGATTTTTGTCTTTTTTGTCTTTCTTGGCATTGGGTTGTCTTTTCTTTTTGGCAATGTCTAGATTTGTTTGTTTTCTAACATCTACTTTGCTTTCCCCCCCCCCCCCTCTTTTTTCATTTCTGGAAATCTCTTTTCACATTTGTAACTACTTTAAGCAGGGGTGTCAAAGTCGTGTCGTCACATTGTTGTCATGTGACATATCACAACTTTTTTCCCCTTCGCTAAAACAGGGTGGGCCTGGCCAGTGTGTGATGCTTCCAGCCCATGGGCCATGAGTTTGACACCCCTGACTTTAAGTATTTACTTATGTTCATTCCACAATTCTCTTGTGGTTCCTGATGTTCTTTATTTTTTACTGTTTTACTGTTTTACTGTTCTACTTTTACATTTCCTATGGTGCCTATCCTGACATGACTGTGACTTAAGGATTGGGAAATTTATCCAGCTAGCCATTGGTCCTGGCCAGAGGTGTATTCAGCTGGTTCAGACCGGTTCATCCGAACCGGTAGTGGAAATTGCAGGTGTGCCTGCCAGCCCGCTTACCCATCCCATCTCTATGCCATCTTATTTAGGCACGTTTTGTTGTGATCGAGGCCCAAGTAGTGATTACAAAACACAATTGAATCCTGAACAAACTTATTTTATTAAAACAGCTGAGAATTAATTCATTTTCAGCTTGTCCAAAATAAATTCTTCATAATCAGTCCGTTGGCCTTATCACCAAACTTTGATGTCTTTGGCAACCTGCCAAAGGCTTTTCTTGGCAAAACCCCCGCAAAGTTCAAGAGACTCTGACAAGAAGCATGGAATCAACATTGCTTTTCTACAAAGAACCCAACAGTTTGTTGCTGCTCTTTTAAGCCTTATGGGACTGGCCAAACATCTTCTGGCCTTACTCCTGAGTCATCCTTTTTGCTTCAGCTGCTCTTGCCTTCTGGCAGCTCTTTGCATGCATGCACTAGGAACAGGCTCCTTCTGTTCCTTTGCCTGTCTGCTGTCCACCTCTGGAGGCTCCAGACTCTGCGCATCGCTCCCAGATGGCCTTGGCTCCATCTCTGCCTCTGACGCAGAGCCCTCGTCCGGGCCTTCCACTGACTCCAGGACTGGCCCATTGTCTTCCCCAGCCTCCTCACTGTCTGACTCCACTGCCAGGTCCGCAGGCTGCTGGCAGACCACAACATGTTTTTGAGGCCGGGTGCATGCATAGAAGGCATGTGTACCAGCAAAGCGCGTGCGCAGAAGACTGAGCGCATGTGTGACTGTGCACACGTTCACATTTGCAAACTGGTAGAGAAAGTAAGTGAATACCACCCCTGGTCCTGGCCCCAGGAAATGCTAATAGGGAAGGTATTTCCCCATTGGTGAGAATTCTTACTCTCCATTCATGGAATAGCCCTCTTTTCTGCAACCAAGGTGCCTTGCCATCATCATTCAGCTATTACTCCATGTGACCCTTTAGGCAATGCTGCAAAATGTCAATGCAATGAGAGAATAATAACTAGTGGGGAAATAGGTGTCATCATGGCACTGTCCCATTTCATAGCTCAGGACAGAGCCAGCTGGCTGGCTGGCTGGCTTTAAAAGAAGACAGCAGTGTGGACACACAAATCATGGTATGAAGCTACTGAGCAGGATATTAGGGATGACCTGTATGGAAGTTCTTTCATTTGATAAGTTCTTGGAGGGACGATTATTCAGGAACTGCCTTGTTTCCCATCTAAACTCAAGAATGACTCTCTTAAACTGAATCCCGTGGTGATTACTAACCAAAGTAGTGACTTGGCCCTTAGAAGACAATTCCATCTTTGCACATTGGAAGAGGTCAACTTTTTAGAAGAAATTACATTACAGGACACAATGGAAATTGACTCCCCAGCCTTGGTCTTACTTCTAATTGATGCAAGATCCCTTCACATACACTCTTTCTTAGAGGAATAGTACGATATGGAGAGAAATATGGATGAGGTATAAATTATATGTATAAATTATACTTTTATTAAAGTGATTATTAAACTGAGCTTCCCAGCAACCACAGCAAGTGCATAAGGAGCCTGAGTGGTGTAGGAGGCTAATGCCTCCTACTAATGCAGTATTTAATATCCAGCTGCCTGCAATTACTGAGAGTTCAATTCTCACCAGGCTCAAGGTTGACCCAGCCTTCCATCCTTTCTAAGGTAGGTAAAATGAGGACCCGATTGTGGGGGCAATAAGCTGACTTTGTATAAAATATAGAAAAGTATGAAGGCTATTGTTTAACGCATTGTAAGCCACCCTGAGTCTCCGGAGAAGGGCGGCATAGAAATAAAATTTTTAAAAAATTAAAATTAAAAATTAAAAAGTGACCCTATGTGTATCAATTATTTATTTATTTATTTATTTATTTATTTATTTATTTATTTATTTATTTATTCATTCATTCATTCATTCATTCATTCATGTATTTATTTGTTTGTTTGTTTGTTTGTTTGTTTTTGACAAGCATGTATTTTATATGCTTGTGTACACAGATATAAGTGTACACATAATTATAAATACATGAAAAGGATATGAATAAAAGAAAACATTAGGACAGGGACGGTAGGCACGCTGGTGTGCTTATGCACACCCCTTACAGACCTCTTAGGAATGGGGTGAGGTCTACAGTAGACAGTCTAAGGTTAAAGTTTTGGGGATTTGGGGAAAAAAGCACAGAGTCAGATAGTGTATGCTCAGAAAGAAAGAGATGCAGATGGCATCCAATTCCAAAGGGAGATAAAATACTTTGAGATGCACTTTATCATTCGGTCATTGGGATTCAGGAGTTTCATTCCATGAAACAACTGGTGCATAGTCGAGTTGCGATGAACTTGTTTGCTTCCCATGTTTTTGCACTTTCCTAAAATAATTATTGTAATTATGGAAATTGCCAGTGTTATCGACTTGTCTAGCCAGAGTTCTGGTGGCTTTGTTGAAGACTAAAGGATTTGGAGAGAAAGAGCGGAAATGTCAATATAAATCAACAAGGACCATGGAGAACTGCAATTAGGGGTTTAGCATAGCAGGGATTTGCCATTAACTCCTGACAGTTTGTCCAGCTGGTATTAGAGTTATACTTCTCTCTTGAATACCTTTCAGGGCATGCTTTCAATCATCTTTATTTCCCACTTTAATATATCTCTTAGCAAACCAGGGCAGCTTGTTTCATAAAACCAGGCTGATCTAGTAAACAAACATGGGGAAAACTGTGCCTTAGCATTGGAAATGGGGAGGTTTATAGTGTTGGCAATTTTGCTACTGCTGTTTCCTAACACAGTGGGCAAAGCAGGTTCTGTTACATGCATGCAAAGTGAACCTCATGGTATCTTACACGAGTGGCACAAACCAGGTGACATCATCATCGGCGGAGTTACCTCTCACATCCTTCCTCTTTTGTCTGAGATAACGTTTACAAAGGTTCCTTCTCAAGACTGGATATACATTCCAATGTAAGGAAATCATTTTCTCCCTTTCTCCCAAAAGCTTTCATGAATGACTAGAAGCTCTCCCCATTGGTTTTTTTTTAAAAAAAATTAGTATTAAATTATTAGGGATTTTCTGTCTTCGCTGTGAGTTGTATTGTGTTGGGAGAGAATGCACTGAGGGAGCTCAACCAATCTCTCTTTTTTTTAAAAAATAGTTTTTATTGGATATTTTACATTTTTAAAACAAAAAGGATAATAGAAAAAGACAGAAAAAAGACAGAAAAAAGACAGAAAAAAGAAGAAAGAAAACATACACATACACCAAGCAGTAAAATACAAAACATAAATAACAACATTATATAATATTTTACAACTTTCTACATTGACAATTATCTTTACATTTAAATTCAATCATCCTAATCATTCTATTTTCTAGCCACATATAGAATCTATTCCATACTTTATAGTAGTCCGAATCATCTCTTTCTTTAATCTCCATTGTTATTTTATCCATTTCAGCACAATTTGAGGATCTTTTTAATTACTATTTGTTCAGCTCAACCAATCTCATTGTACATACGTTGTGAGCTGACAATAAAGATTTGAATTTATTGATGTGTACATATTTTTGTACCACATAAGGATGGTGTACACATTTCTTAGGATTTCTTTGAAATCCCAAAGTATCAGAGAAAAAGACTTGCGATGGCCAGACATTCACAAAATAAATGAACTAAAATAATACGATGTTATAGGATTGTAATGCTGTAGGGCATTGCATGCCAGAACAACGAGATACAAGGACAGTTTTTTCTCCCATGCCATCCCTCTGCTAAACAACTAATCCCTACAACATTGTCAAACTACCCTAGTAGGGCTGTATTACTATTATTATTCCCGTCTTCCCTATTACCTATCTCCTTATCCCAAAGTTATAACTTTAACTTTGTTGCTTTTATCTTACAATTTATATTAATTGTTTTATTTAGTATTTAGATTTATGTTGATTGCTTATTTAGTATCCTATGAGTATCACTAAGCATTGTATCTTATGATTTATGATGGATATAGTTTTCATGATGATTATGAAGATCATGGTTTATCACTTGTTGCTTGTGTATACACTGAGAACTTATGCCCTGGATACAAATTCATTGTGTGTCCAATATTCTATTCTATTCTATTCTATTCTATGCTATGCTATGCTATGCTATGCTATGCTATGCTATGCTATGCTATGCTATGCCATGCCATGCCATGCCATGCCATGCCATGCCATGCCATCCCATGCCATCCCATCCCATCCCATCCCATCCTATTATTTGCCATGAGCCAGCTATTCTGACTTTTTCTCTGTTCCCTCTTCTTTCTGCTGGATCACCACATATCAAGAAATGATTTATGTATTTGGAACTATCTAGTAGACATCTAGATTCATGCACCATAGTTGAATAGAATAGAATAGAATAGAATAGAATAGAATAGAATAGAATAGAATAGAATAGAATAGAATAGAATAGAATAGAATAGAATAGAATAGAATAGAATAG
>WNWU01013208.1:177431-204469 GCA_012654045.1 Ptyas mucosa
AGGGCTGAAAAAAGTGATTTCTGACAGGTCCTCGCACTTCTGACCGGTCCTCACACTTATGACTGGTCATCATTTATGCCCATTGTAGCATTCTTAACAACTGTGTCACTCATTTCACAACTGCTTCTCTTCACCATGGTGACAAGATTTTTGTTTTTGTTGATCCTCTTTTCCACTTACAGAGCTAGTTTACTGTTTTTCTTTGAAATCAATATTCAAAAATATTTAACCTACTGATGCCTCAATTAATGTAATTTTATTGGTATCTATTTTTATTTTGAAATTTACCAGTAGCCACTGCATTTCCCACCTCCGGCTTACACTCGAGTCAATAAGTTTTCCCAGTTTTGGGGGGTAAAATCGGGTGCCTCGGCTTATATTCGGGTCAGCTTATACTCAATTATATATGGTACTTCTGTTAAGCTTTCTCTTTGATTTTTTTTTCTTTTTCTTTTCTTTCACTTTATCTGAGTTTATATTTTCCTTTTTTTTAAAAAAATAATAAAACTTATATATCAGCTTTGTAATATATTTAAGCCTTAAAAAGTAGTGGTACAGGATAACATTTTATAAATTATACTACAGCCACCTAAAGGACTTAGTTCACAAAACTTTCAGTATGCCATCAATGTCTTGAAGCTTCAAATGACAAAAAAAAACTTTATTACATGAAAAAAATGTGTTACATTAAAAACTGTATTTTATGGGCACAGGAGATTACTCCAGCTAGTATATGTACACACACACATACACACAAATATACAAACACACAAATATGAAAAGTTTTTTTAAAAAAAACTATACTTCAAATTCTGTGCCGTGGCCATCTTTTAAGGATTATATTCCAATTCTCCAAACACATGGAGTATAAATCAGTGATCAAGTTGCTGTTTTCCTACTATTCCTAATCCAACAGCAGTGGAAAGAGGGTGATGATGAAGAACAATAAGAAAAATAATAGTGTTAGAAATGATGAGACATAAAACATTTGCCCACGATGGAGAAACTTTTCCATAGAATAACTCATCAATGTACATAGTAGAACAATTGTCTTTGGACTTATTTTTATCTTATGTTCAATATTCCATTAAACAGTTTCATTATGAAATTGTGGACCAAAATTTTGATACCAAAGACACTGGGCCTTGGATATTTGTATTTATACATAATACATGATTATAGTTGACTATATTCTTGGCATCTATTGAAATGGACTGAGATGGATAGAGGGAGGGATGCAGATAGATGATGGATAGATATAGATAAATATAGATAGATGATAGAAAGAGACAGAGAGAGAGAGAGAGAGAGAGAGAGATGATAGATAGATAGATAGATAGATAGATAGATAGATAGATAGATAGATAGATGATAGATAATAGTTAGATGATAATTGGTGATAGATATACATGATAGAGACAGACAGACAGACAGACAGACAGACAGACAGACAGACAGACAGAGATACTATGCAGGATTTTGTCATTTTTCCATTTCATTCCTCTTTGACACATATGTTTCCCCCCCCCCAGCTTTCTTATGGTTCATTTCAACCAACAGTAAATTATGATTCTCACTTCTCTTCCTTTTACCGCATGGTTCCAAATGAAGCCCTTCAACTTCGGGGGATAGTCCAGTTACTTCTGCATTTCAGGTGGAAATGGGTTGGCCTCGTCAGTATCGATGATCAAAGTGGAGAACATTTCCTGGAGGTTTTGCAACCCATACTTTCTCAGCAGGGAATATGTTCAGCCTTTATTAAAAGAATTCCAAAAAGTCACCCAATCTGCAGTATAGAAGAAATTCTTGAAGAAATTCCTGATCACATCTCAGTTTTCCAAAATAGCAGAGCCAATGCAATTGTTGTTTATGGAGAAACTGTAACCATGTTCTGGCTGGCAGATCTTTTATGGTGGAACGACATTGGGATGAGCATGCTAATTTCAGAACAGAAGTTCAATGTTTCTTCAGGAAAGGTGTGGATTTCAACAGCCCAGATTGATTTCGTATCCAACAAATTTCAAAAAGATTTCAATATACAGATCTTCCATGGCACCCTTTCCTTTTCAATCCACTCAAACAAAGTTTTAGCCTTTGAAGAATTTCTTCAGAGAGTAAAGCCTTCGTTAGCAAATGGAAACAGTTTCATCAATAATTTTTGGGAAAATGCTTTCAGTTGTTCAATTTCAAACTCCACCACAATAGATGACTGTACTGGAGAAGAGATGCTGCAGAATCTTTCCATGCCTATCTTTGAAATGAGCATGACTGGTCACAGCTACAGCATCTACAATGCAGTTTATGCCATGGCACATGTCTTAAATATGATGTACTCATCCAACCGCAGATCTAAGGCAGTACCAAGATCTCAAGATATTGAACCCTGGCAGGTAACAATTCCTTCCTAACCTTACTGCCAGGGGTGAAATGTTACCGGTTTGCTCCGGTTTGGGAGAACCGGTAGTGATAAAAACTACCGGTTTGGGCAAACCGGTAGTTAAAAAAAAAAAGCTACCAGTTCAGTTGAAACAGTAGTTTAAAAAACCCTAAAAAATACCATCCAAACTGGTATTTCCAACGATCAGCTATGCTGCATGGTTTATATTTGCTAGAAAGCAGGAAACCCTGCTTTCTAGCAAAGCTAAATCACGCAACACAGCTGTTCCTCCCTACGCTGTTCTACTTACCTAGTGAAGTCTTCTTTTTCTGCGTGAAGTGTGAATTTGGTGTGTTTTGCACATGTGTGCGGTGTGCTTTTGGTGCATGTTGTACATGCCCATGCCCATGTGCAGTGCGCATAAGGTGCGCAGCGCACATGTGCGGGCAGCAAACTGGTGGCGATCCGCAGAGGATTTCACCACTGCTTACTGCCATGAAGCACAGGGTTTATTACAGAAAGGTGAAAATGTTTTTAAATGCCTTACTTTTTTCTCCCCCCAAGCTGCATTCACTTCTTCAAAAAATCTCTTTCAACAACAGTGTTGGAGATGAAGTGACCTTGAATGAACATGGAGAAGTGATGGATGGATTTGATCTCATCAACTTGATCACTTTTCCAAATGGCTCCTACACCAAGGTGAAAGTGGGAAGGTTGAATCCTAAAACACTTTCAGAGAAAGAATTTGTAATTACTGACGAAAGAATCCAGTGGCATGGAGATTTCAGACAGGTAGCCAAAAGATCATTGTGCTTAAATAAGGGCTTGCTGGCTTGATTACTTGCTTTGCTATCTAGCAGCTATTTATTTATTTAGTTAGTTAGCTAGTTAGTTAGTTAGCTAGTTAGTTAGTTAGTAAGTTAGTTAGTTCATTTAATTTATATTCTGCCCATCTCGCTATCCATCTGAACAGGGTGGTGGCTTGCTTACTTGCTTGCTTGCTTGTTGTTGTTGTTGTTAGTTGCGAAGTTGTGTTCGACCCATAGTGATCCCATGGACAACATTCCTCCAGGCCTTCCTGCCCTCTACCATCCTCTGGAGACCATTTAAGCTCATGCTGACTGCTTCGGTGACTCCATCCAGCCACCCCATTCTCTGCCGTCCCCTTCTTCTTTTGCTCTCCATTTTTCCCAGCATTAGGCTCTTCTCCAGTGAGTCCTTCCTTCTCATTAGGTGGCCAAAGTATCTGAGTTTCATCTTGAGGACCTGGCCTTCTAAAGGGCAGTCAGGGTTGATTTCCTCTAGGACTGACCAGTTTGATCGTTTGCAGTCCAAGGGACTCGCAGGAGTCTTCTCCAGCACCAGAGTTCAAAGGGCTCAATTCTTTGGCGCTCAGCCTTTCTTATGGTTCAACTTTCACAGCCATACATTGCAACTGGGAAAACCATAGCCTTGACTATATGCACTTTTGTTGGCAGAGTGATGTCTCTGCTTTTTAGTATGCTGTCTAGATTTGCCATATCTTTCCTCCCCAGGAGCAAGTGTCTTTTAACTTGCTTGCTAGCTAGCAGCTTGTTTGCTTGTTTGTTTGTTTAATGCAATTGTTCATTTAATTTATATTCTGCCCACCTCACTATCTATCTGAACAAGCTGGTAGCAGATTTCATATTAACAAATGAACAAAAGCATTTTTCAAACCACTCTAAGAAATTTGAAACAGATTCATATGGCCACTGGCATATTTTAAGTAGAAAATTATTAGTAGTAAGTGTATTTTTTGAGAGATAGATAAATAATGAACTAAGAAATGGGGTACAAAACTGCAAATTCTTAGAGCCAAGAGCATCCAACTTTATGTGAAAACTCTTCATTCCATTAAACTGAGCAGTTGACAAATGGAAACCGAAATAGAGAGTAGAGTAGAGTAGAGTAGAGTAGAGTAGAGTAGAGTAGAGTAGAGTAAAGTAGAATAGAATAGAATAGAATAGAATAGAATAGAATAGAATAGAATAGAATTATATGCTATTATATATAATAGAATAGTATAGGCCCGTGATGGCGAACCTATGGCACGGGTGCCACAGGTGGCACGCGGAGCCATATCGGTGGGCACATGAGCTCAGCTCCGGCACGCATGCGTGCACCAGCCAGTTGATTTTTGGGCCTTCTGGGCCCACCAGAAGTCAGGGAACACACTGTTTCCAGCCTCTGGAGGGCCTCTGGGGTGTGTGGGGAAGGGTGTTTTTGCCCTCCCCAGGCTCCTAGAAAGGCTCTGGAGCCTGGGGAGAGCAAAAAATGGGCCTATCGGCCCCACCGTGCCATCACGTGCCAAAAGTGGGGGGAGCATGGGGGTAGGGCGCATAGAATTATGGATGTGGGCACGCATGCGTGTGACCCCACCGCACTCCCCCCGCTTTTGGCACACGATGGCTAAAAGGTTAGCCATCACTGGTATAGGCCAAGTGTGGTTGGACATAAAAGGAATTTGTCTCCGGTGCATAAGCTCTCAGTGTAGATACAAGCAACAAGTGATAAATCATGATGATAGTCATCCTAAAACTACATTATCTCCATCCTAATGTGTTTGGACAGGTACCCCCTACTTCTCTATGCAATGATCCCTGCCAGCCTGGATTTCACAAGGTCAAGAAGGAGGCTGAGCCCTTCTGTTGCTATGATTGTTTTCGATGTGAAGAAGAGAAGATTTCCTATCTGATGGGTAGGTCTGCCCCATTTTTAAGCATACTATACTAGAATTGAGAGCTAATGAAGTTTTTCTTCAGTCATTGCTTGACTGCCTCTTCCTCATTCCATTCTTGAAGAAACAGAAAACTCACTCACTTTCAATTTTTTTATTAATCAATTTAGAAACATCGGCAAGAGAAAAAGCACAATGATGAATTAAGGATAAAAATATTTGAGAAATAGACAATTAAGTAAGTAGTCTTTAAGGGCTGCCTGGGGGGGGGGGGGATATAAAACTTTGATTGTTGGAGATGTTCAGGCTTGACGCAAGGGAGGGATCAAATATATCATCAGTCTCAGGTACGTTGTGCCCACCTTGAATTCCATTTATTCTTTTTTTTTGTTTGTTTTAGTAAAAGTTATTTTGTTTTTTTTTTTAAACACACAAACAAACATACAATACATCTTTTCTGAAAAGAATATTGGCCTGGTCATAAATTTATACAAATATTTGTTCATCTTTAACACAATTTTATATATTTGTTTTTTACCATAATATTTATTCTTTCTAATTTTAATAAACCAATATTACCCTTTATCCTAACCTCTAATCCTGGTATAATTCAATTTTTCTTTTTCCTCCCTAAGTCTGAACTCCTAAATTTAATTTCTCACAACATAATGCAATTCCCAGTTATTTCCTTAAATTCCCTTATTCTAATCACAAAACCAATTAAGCATAAATCTTAACTCAGATGTTCCAACTATTACAATCTTATATATTAAGCTTATTCATATTTCTGAATCTTGTTTCAATTCTTAAACATCCGTACATGTTACCATTACTTCATATTAACTTAATTAATTCATTATTACCATTCAATACCTTCCAAATATCACAGAATTCCATTGATTCTTATAGCTTACCAATTTGCTTTGCCTGTTAGTAGTTCAGAATCAGATACTTGTAGAGAGGTTAAGCTTGCAATAAACACACACACACACCAGTGGTGAGATGCTGCCAGTTTAACAAATGGCTTGGTGGTTGCGCGCAGTGCTGAAAATGGAGCATTTAGAAGCTCAGCTTACCTTCCAAGTCAGTAAAAGTAAGTAGAACAGCAGGTGTGTGTGTTGGAATCAGCTGTGCCACACGATTGAAATGAGTTAGAAAGCAGGAAATAAAAGACAGGACAGGGGGGCGGGGAGAGAGCAGCTGATCGCCAGAGCTACCAGTTTGTCTGAACTGGTCCGAATCGGGTGAATACCACCCATATAGGTATGTACACACTCACACCTACTCTCTCTCTCTCTCTCACACACACATACACAGATAATATTATGAGCCATGTTGGCACAGTGGTTAGAAGGCAGTATTGCAGGCTATTTCTGCCAGCTGCCTGCTGCTTGCAATTTGGCAATTCGAATCTCATCAGGCTCAAAGTTGGCTCAGCCTTCCATCCTTCCAAGGTTGGTAAAATGACAACCCAGACTGTTGGGGGCAAGATGCCCACCCTGTAAACCACTTAGAGAGGGCTGTAAAGCACGGTGAAGTGGTATATAAGTCTAAGTGCTATTGCTATATTCATTTGAAGTGCCTGAATGTCCTGATTTCCTCAGCCTTGACATTCATCATGTGACAAACAGGAGTGACCTTCTTTCCATCACCACCTTTTGACTCTTACTTTAAAACAGAAAGCATCTTCTTTTCCAGGGTCTGATAGAACCAATTACCAAGCTATCTCAAGGCTCTTGACTGCAAAGATCCATGACTAAGACTTTTTGCCTTTTTCTTTTTCAGATATGGATGACTGTATCAGTTGCCCAGAAGATCACTATGTAAGAGATGGTGAAAATGTGTGCATTCCTAAAGTTATACATTTTCTCTCCTATAAAGAGCCTTTGGGGATCACCTTGGCTTCATTTACTGTCTCCCTTTCACTGACTGCGTCTTTTGTGCTAGGGGTTTTTATGAAGTACCAGCATACGCCCATTATCAAAGCCAACAACCAGAGTCTCAGCTACGGTCTGCTTGTATCTCTCATCCTCTCCTTCCTTTGTGCATTCTTCTTCTTTGACCGTCCCATACAAATAACTTGTCTCCTTCGACAAACATCCTTTGGCATCATCTTCTCAGTGGCAATTTCATGCATATTAGCAAAAACCATCATGGTGATTCTGGCTTTTTTGGCCATCCAGCCACATTCCAAGATGAGTAAATGGATGGGGAGAAAACTGCCAGTTTTTATTGTCCTCTCCTGTTCTCTTGTTCAAGCAGGCATTTTGGCCACTTGGCTGGGTTCCTCACCACCATTCCCAGATGTCGACATGCACACATTAGAGGAAGAGATAGTACTGGAATGTAACGAAGGTTCAGCTAAAATGTTCTACTGCGTTCTAGGATATATGGGCTTCCTTTCAATTGTATCTTTCTTTGTGGCCTTTCTAGCCAAAAATTTACCTAGTAGTTTTAATGAAGCCAAGTTCATCACCTTCAGCATGTTGATCTTCTGCAGTGTCTGGCTGTCCTTTGTTCCAACCTATATGAGTACCAAAGGAAAATACATGGTAATTGTGGAGATCTTCTCTATCTTGGCCTCCAGCACTGGCTTGCTAAGTTGTATCTTTTTCCCCAAATGCTATGTGATTTTACTAAGACCTGATCTGAATCGCAGGGAGCAACTAATAAAGAAAAAGAAATAAATGGTGTTGTATAAGAGAATTAGAATTTCTTCCTTTAGCTCAGGGGTGCTTAGAACTAGCCCACGAGGCTGCCCTGGAAACAGTGAAGGACAGGCCCATAGTTCCTCTGCATGCAGCCCTCCTGAGCGCCATCTTTGCTGGCAGAGGGTTGAAGGAGGCCATCACAGCCAAAAATGGAGCTCACGAGGCCTGTGGATGACACTACCAAGCTCTGTTTTCGGTGGCAGAGGGTTGCAGGAAGCTGTCGCAGTCAAAAACGGACCTCAGGAGCCTGTTTCTGCTGGCAGAGTGCTTGGGTCATCACAGGCGGCCCCGACCTGAGTGACGTTGAGCTGGCCACACCCATCCCAGCTCCCCATGGTCAAACACAATCCTGATGTGGCCCTCAATGAAATCGGGTTTGACACCCCTGCTTTAGCTGAAGACTGAGCATCTTGGGGTTGAGCCACAAAATAAACATTTTCTACTCTCCCTCAGGTTTAATTTCCAAAATTTAAATCCTGGGAAATTTGCTAATAGAGATATGTAATGGAGAAACTGAATGCAGAGAAGCACATTTGGATACAATTGCAGTAAGTTAAAGGAATGTTATGAAATTTATATCAAATTGTATTTTTAGGACCCAGTGGCTCAGTGGCTAAGAGACTGAGCTTGTCGATCAAAAGGTCGGCAGTTCAACGGTTCAAATCCCTAGTGCCGTATAACGGGGTGAGCTCCCATTATTTGTCCCAGCTTCTGCCAACCTAGCAGTTCGAAAGCACATAATAAATGCAAGTAGAAAAATAGGGACCACCTTTGATGGAGCACTCACAACTTCTGGAGGCAAGTTATTCCACTGATTAATTGTTCTCACTGTCAGAAAATTTCTCCTTAGTTCTAGTGTCAGGGTTCCAAGGAACACCCACAACGAAATAAAGCTCTGAGGCCTGAGGTTCCTCAAAGTTCCAATTTATTAGAGATGTCATGTTGGCACATCTGGGAAAACCCAAATCTGAAAGCTTCCATGTTTTTTCCACCCAGCTAATAGTTCACAGCCCTGCCCCACACCCACAAGTTCATCACATTGTCCAATCAACTCTTCACATTCAACTGGATACAATCTTCCGGCAGTCTCCATCAGACTCAGGCAAAAGTCCTTGAATACGGAATGTTGTTATGACTAAATTTCTACCGCTCCAACAACAACCCGCTCCCAAGTTCCCCAGCTAAAATATGTGGCAGTTAAGAAGCAAAAAAGAAAATTGTCTTCCAAAACTGACATCTAGGCTTTCTTTAAGGAAGGGGTGTCAAACTCGTGGTCTGCAGGCCAGATGCGGTCACACCCACCCCTGCTTTACCA
The DNA here is from genome assembly GCA_012654045.1 of Ptyas mucosa. Lineage (NCBI taxonomy): Eukaryota > Metazoa > Chordata > Lepidosauria > Squamata > Colubridae > Ptyas > Ptyas mucosa. The sequence continues at coordinate 186,533 of WNWU01013208.1, forward strand.
AAGGGGAAAAAAGTCACAATACATCACGTGACAATGTGTCACCGTGAGTTTGACACCCCTGCTTTAAGGCAAGTCTGTGATCTACTTTTTGAGGTCATGGGTGCTATTCAGCAGGTTCTGACAGGTTCTGGAAAACCAGTAGTGGAAATTTTTAGTAATTCAGAGAACCGGCAAATACCACCTCTGGCTGGCCTCAGAGTGGGATGGGAAGGGAGATTTTGCAATATTCTTCCCCCAGGAGTAGGGAGGGAATGGAGATTTTGCAGTCCTTCCCCTGCCATGCCCACTAAGCCACGCCCACCAAGCCACACCATGCCCATCAAGCCACGCCCACAGAACCGGTAGTAAAAAAATTAGAATTCCACCACTATTTGAGGTCCACATGCAGTGCCTAGCTTTGCAATACTTTCATTTAAACACCTGAGTGGCATTCATCAACCCTGGCCAGATTTTCATGCTTCATTTGATATCATGTGAAACAGTAAAGAGATTCAAGCAAAAAGTAGTGAATTAGTAAACTCGTTTTAGGAGGTAGACTAGAAATGCCAAGTTCTGGAACAGTGATGAAATACTAGTTAATACCACAAGGGGTCAGTGTTGGACTAGAAATGTACACAGAGATACACTATCCACCCATTGACTAAAGCACATTCAGCCATTTCAAGATTGCTAACATGGAATCAACATCCCAAGAAATGGTTCTCCTGTATGGTCAAATTATACTTAAAACATTGTTGGAAGAAATATCCTTCTGGGTTCAGTTCCAAGTGGGGAAAATGACACTGGATTCGTGGAAGTTGCTTGGAAAGAAGGTTTATTGATGAACAGGATCACACGGCTTGAGATCCTGGGCAGAAAAAGGGAAGAGATGCTGAGAGTCCCTGGGTTTTATGCTCTCTGTTGGGCTTTGCATTTGAGCTTTTGTTCTGATTGGTTGTCAGACTCCCATGTGGCCATGCAGGGGTAACTTTGTAGGCTGTCTGTGTCCCAGGTTGGTTGAGCCTTACTGGGTGATGATCAGGAGTGGGTTCTAAAATTTTTTACTACCGGTTCTGTGGGTGTGGCTTATTTTGTGGGCATGGCTTGGTGGGGGGGGGGTTAATGTGATTGGGTGGGCATGGTCAACTTTTTTTTTTTCTTTCAAAAGCATTTTTTCTACAACCTTAAGAGGTTGCAGAATAAAATGCTTTTAGAAGCCTCTGACAATCAGGCAACTCAGCTAGGATCGCCAGAGGCTTTTAAAGGCATTTTTTTTTCCTACAACCTCTTTGGCCAAAGAGGTTGTAGGGGGGAAAAATGCCTTTAAATGCAGAAAAAACGCTTTCAGAAGCCTCTGATGACCCCAGCTGAGCTGCGCAATCATCAGAGGGTTTTTTTTTTAACTTTAAAAATATTTTTTCTGCCGAAGAGGTTGTAGAAAAAATGCTTTTAAAAGTTAAAAAAAGAAAATCCTCTGATGGGGGGGGGTAAACGAGCAACAACCGGGCCGGGGACTGGTTCAGGGGCATGGCCAGCCAATGTTATTACCAGTTCTCCGAAGTACCACAAATTTTTACTACTGGTTCTTGCAAACCGGTGTGAACTGGGAGCAACCCACTACTGGTGATGATGTAATAAAAGGGCTTTGGACAATTCCTATTATGGCTCTGCTTGAAGGAGGTAAATCTTTGTTATGTAGAATAGACTGGCCAAAGGCCTTAATGGCCCATTGGCAAAGGTGCGGGGTGGGGGGGGGGGGCTGAGTTTCTGCCTCCCTTTTAGGGGAAATATTCTGCCTTTTTAATATTTCCTAAAATATCTCATTTTCCTAAGAGAGGGGTGATGCTAACTTCCTACAACACCGTATTCAGCAGGTTCTGACCAGTTCTGGAGAACCGGTAGTAGAAATTTTGAGTAGTTCGGAGAACCAGTAAATACCACCTCTGACCGGCACCGCCCCCATCTATTCTCTGCCTCTCGAGTCCCAGCTGATTGGGAGGAAATGGAGATTTTACAGTATCCTTCTCCTGCCACACGCACCAAGCCAGACCCACAGAACCGGTAGTAAAAAAATTTGAATCCCATCACTGCACCATATCTACTTCTCATCTTCACAATAGGTGATGGATGCTGAAGAACTGGAAAGTATACAAAAAGCCAAGAACTTGGCCTCTAAATTCTATGGAGGCCAGTTAAAGGAACTTGGTATGTTTAGCTTAAAGAAGAGAAGATCCAAAGAGGACATGATAGCAGTCTTCCAATACAGAAATAAGGCAAGCATCAATGAGTAGAAACTTTGCCGTGACAGATCGGAACTTGAACTAAGGAGTAGTTCCCTCATTACTTCAATACAGAGCAATATAGAGCCTTGGTAGCATAGTGGTCTAAAGCACCCTGTTATTAACACCAGCTGCCTGCAATTATTGCAGGTTAGAATCTCACCAGGCTCAAGGTTGACTCAGCCTTCCATCCTTTCTAAGGTAGTAAATTGAGGACCCAGTTTGTGGGGGCAATAAGCTGACTTTGTATAAATATACAAAAGTATGAAGGCTATTGCTTAGCGCATTGTAAGCCGCCCTGAGTTTCCGGCATATAAATCAATTTTTTTAAAAAAAATACAGAATAGAGCTGGAAGTGACCTTGGAGATCTTCTAGTCCAACCTTCTTGCTCAAACAGGAGACCCTATACCATTTCTGACAAGTGGTTCTCTAGTCTCTTCTTAAAAGCCTCCAGTGATGAAGCATCCACAACTTCTGAAGGCAAGCTCTTCAGTGGTGGGATTCAAATTTTTTACTAACGGTTCTGTGAGCGTGGCTTGGTGGGCATGGCGTGGCTTGGTGGACGTGTCTTGGTGGGCATGGCAGGGGAAGGATACTGCAAAATCCACATTCCCTCCCCACTCCTGGGGGAAGGATACTGCAAAATTCACATTCCTTCCCCACCCCACTAACCTGCTTTCCAGCTCCGTTCACCTGTGCAGGGCAACAAAAGAAGACCCAGCTAATCAGCTGGGACTCAGGAGGCAGTGAATAGATCGGGGGTGGGGCCAGCCAGAGGTGGTATTTGCCAGTTCTCCAAACTACTCAAAATTTCCCTACCGGTTTGCCAGAACCAGTCAGAACCGGCTGAATACCATCTCTGAAGCTTTTCTACTGGTTAATTGTTCTGTTAGGAAGTTTCTCCTTAATTCTAGGTTGCTTCACTCCCTGATTAGTTTCCATTCGTTGTTTCTTGTCTTGCCTTCTGGTGCTTTGGAAAATAAGTGGACCCCCTCTTCTTTGTGGCAACTCCTCAAATATTGGAACATTGCTATTTTGTCACCCCTTTTCCTTCTTTTCTCTAGACTAGCCATACCCAATTCCTGCAACCCTTCTTTAGTCTCCAGGTCCTTAATCATCTTAGTTGCTCTTCTTTCCACTCTTTTTAAAATCTCAACATATTATTTTATTATAATGTGGGTTCATAGTTCACTCTGGTAACTATGAAGTAATGGAACAACCTCCCTCTGGGACTCAAAGAAGTTCCATCACTAGAAGTTTTAAAGCCAATGTTGGACAACCATTTATTTAAGATGGTATGAGGGACTAGAAGACTTCTGATATATTTTCCAATTCTATGATTCTATCATCTTTGTTTTAACAAACATGCTATTGCAAGGACTTAGGGGAAGGCTAGGTAATAAATCCAAACTTCCAAATCAAATAGAATCATCTCAGTCTTCCCACTCTACAGGAAAAAGTGGGCAATTAAAAAAAAAAACCAACCATATTTTTCAAAGTGCCTCTTTTTTAAGACGCACCCTTTCCCCCCGAAAAAGAGGGTGAAAATCTGGGTGTGTCTTGTACTCTGAATGTAGCCCCACCTAGCTTCTCAAATGGAGGTTTCAGGGGCTGAAAAAGGCATCAGAAATGAAGCTTCAGAAAAGAAGCCCCCAAACAGAGCTTCCGAAAAAAAGCCTCCAAACAGAACTTCAGAAAAAACGCCTCAGAAACAGAGCTTACAAAAGAGGCTTTTTTTCTGAAGCTCTGTTTCGGAGGTTCTCAGAGGCAGGAAAAAAAGTTTTTTTCTGAAAGAGTTTCAGAAGCAGAAAAAAAAAACCAACAACCCCCCCCCCCCCCCAAAAAAAAAATAAAAAAGCATGGCACAGAGCTCACAACCAAGAAACCTGTTGCTAAAATTCATCTCTGGGAACAGCTGATTGGTGGTATTCCGGGAGGCTGATTCACTTGCCAATCAGCTTTTTTCTTATTTTCCTCCCCAAAAACTAAGGTCCGTCTTATACTCGGGTGCATCTTATACTCCAAAATATATGGTAGTTTGGAAGAAGAAAAGAAGAGAACTTGGTGGAAAGAACCACAAAAAGAGATGCTGAAGCAGAAGTTGAAAACAGTTTATCTTTACCCTATCTCCTAAATCTCAAAGCATAACCTTGGAAGTTCTAAAAAAGCGGAAAGCACGTTGAGATATCACTGAATTGATATTTCTAACTCCAGGAATTCAATAAATATAAGTCAAGAAGTTCGGGTATAACTCTCAATCAAGATTTTATGATGTATTTTAATGTCTCTCATTCTTTAAGTGAATTAAAGATATTAGTATTTATGTTAACTGGCTGCAGTTTCTTGTTCTCTGCCCAGGTATAAATATTTGTATAACACTTCTTGGTATGTATTTTGGAAGCTCAAGATTGCTGCATTTTTAGAAAACATATTCTGATCTGCAAATTTACTTCTGCTTTGAGCAATTTTGTGGAAAATTATTTTAACAGACTGCCTCTGATTTTCGCACGCTATACAAGTTAGTGTTAGATATGTGGGTTAGATATGCAGTATCTTGGTTACTGTATCATAATTACTTTGCATTTGTTTTTTCTCATGTTGTGAAGAAAGATTTTATCATATTTCCTTTTTGTCTTTTCTTCTTATTGGAAGAAATATCCATCTGGGTTCAGTTCCAAGTGGGGAGAAAGACACTGGAAAACATGGAAGCCGATTGGAAAGATGGTTTAATGATGGACAAGACCACATGAGTTTGAGGTCCTGGGCAGCTGACCACATGGAGTGGAGAGTGAGAGATATTTATACCCTCTCTTGGGCTTTGAACTTGAGCTTCCTGTTCCTGTGCAATATGTGTGTTCTATTGGCTGCTGTCAGACTCCCATGGAGCTATGCAGGGGTCATAGCTGACGTTTATTTTATTTTATTTTATTTATTTATTTATTCCATCAAGCATGCATTTTATGACAGCTACAAGTGTAAACATAATTATAAATACAAGAAAAGGGTACGAATAAAAGAAAACATTAGAACAGGGACGGTAGGCACGCTGGTGCGCTTATGCATGCCCCTTACAGACCTCTTAGGAATGGGGTGAGGTCTACAGTAGACAGTCTAAAGTTAAAGTTTTGGGGATTTGGGGAAGAAACCACAGAGTCAGGTAGTGCATTCCAGGTGTTGACAACTCTGTTACTGAAGTCATATTTTCTGCAGTCTAATTTGGATCAGTTACCACGAGTTTGTATCTATTGTGTGCTCTTGTGTTGTTTTTGTTGAAGCTGAAGTATTCATTGGCTGGTAGGACATCACAGCAGATAATTTTATGTACTATGCTTAGGTCAGACTGGCAAATTTCTAAGTTGTCTAAACCCAAAATTTCAAGTCTGGTGGCATAAGATATTTTGTTGCGAGCAGAGGAGTGGAGGACTCTTCTCGTGAAATATCTCTGGACTAGTTTGATTGTATTAATGTCCGATATGCAGTGTGGGTTCCAGACAGATGAGCTGTATTCAAGAATTGGTCTGGCAAAAGTTTTGTATGCCTTAGTTTGCAGTTCAATATTACCAGAGAAGAAACTACACAAGATTAGGTTAACAATTCTTAATGCTTTTTTAGCAATGCTGTTATAGTGAGCTCTGGCACTTAGATCATTTGAGATGAGTACTCCAAGGTCTTTGATAGTGTGAGAGTCATCTGTTAGGTCGTATCCGTCCAGCTTGTATTTTGTGTTCTGATTTTTTTTTGCCAATATAAATCAAATAAAAAAAAATTGGTTGAGATTTGGAGTTGCTAATTGTTTGACCATTCTGACACATAGTCAAGGTCTTTTTGTAGAGACTTCGTTGTCTGAAATAAGTTTGATTGAACCTTGTTGGGTGATGCAATATCCCCAGGTGATTTCGCAATGCAGTGAGCCCTGCTGTAGATAATCCTATAATGTCCTGGAGGGTCATGTCTTAATCCCATCACCCTAAAGCTGAAGGTCTAATTGTCTTGTAGAGAGGCTGGCCCAATCCTGCTCAATGGGCATCAAATATCTGCTGGGGGCAGTGAGCTGCTCTTTGTCTTTAAAAACATGTTTCTTCTTTTCTCACCCAGGAAAAATATAACAGTCTGCCTTTTTAAAAAAATATTTCCTAGAATATTTCATTCTTCTAGGAGAGGGGTAGGTGCTAACTTTCTACAACCCCCCAGAATTATTTATTTAAGTAACCATTTGTCATCTACTTTCTCCAAAGAATCAGTGGTAGGAATGGATTGCTTTAAACCGATACAAATAAAAAGTATACAGGAACAAAGGAATGATGGGTCAAATACACGTATCAACCCTAAACTAAAAAAAAAAAAAAAAGCTTGCCAATGCACGCAGTCTTGTTTGCTGGCAGCACATGAGTTTTTCAACACTTCCTATTTCTCTTGAAGCGTGACGTGTGAAAAACTCATAGCAACTATTCCTTTGAATTTTTCTGATAGGTCTGTTGAGAACAACAGATTAAAATACTATATTTTTCGGACTATAAGATGCTCCGGACTATAAGACGCTCCAGACTATAAGACACACCTAGTTTTGGGGAGGAAAACAAGGGCCTTGGATAGTACAGTGGTCTAAAGCACCCTGTTATTAACACCAGCTGCCTGCAATTATTGAAGGTTCGAATCTCACCAAGGCTCAAGGTTGACTCAGCCTTCCATCCTTTCAAAGGTAGGTAAATTGAGCACCCAGTTTGTGGGGGCAATAAGCTGACTTTGTATAAATATACAAAAGTATGAAGACTATTGCTTAGCGCATTGTAAGCCGCCCTGAGTCTCCGGAGAAGGGCGGCATATAAAATCAAATTTAAAAAAAAAATTAAAAAATGGGGGGGAAAAAATCTGCCTCTGACTCCCAGCATCCATTCGCTATTCATCTGGCCTGTTTGCTGTGGCCTGTTTGCTGCCACGGTCCATTCGGTGTAGCCTATTCGGTGTGGCCCATTCGCCACGGCCCATTCGCCACAGCTCATTCGCCGCAGCCTGTTTGGCATGGCCTGTTCAGCATGGCACATTCTCCACCGCTGCCGCCTGTTCTAGAACAGCTGATCGGTGCTGCACCAAGCCCCTCCCCCCACAATATTTGGAGTATAAGATGCACAGACATTTCCACCCACTATTTTTGGGGGGAAGTGCGCCTTATACTCTTAAAAATATGGTACCTTGGGGGTATGATTCTTACAGCAAAGGGTCTCCAGGGTGGATCATGTCCAGGACTCTTCAGTCCATCACGGTCCTCTTTCAGGTGGACCTTGGTCTAACATTTGTTGTTCTGAGCTGCTCTAAATCAGCATCTATTACATCAAACAGAAATATTATTCTCCAGCAATTTCTTCCTGTTAGCTGAGGGCAGAAAGGATATTAAATAATGATCAGGACAAAAATGGGTTGTTGATGAGATAAGCAAAAATGCCCGCTGACGTCACTAATTTGAGCTTTCTGTTTCTTGAAACAATTTCTTATGGATCTGTGACTGAATTTCTGTGAAGTCTAGCATTTCTCCTCAGAATGATTGTGCAAGAGTGGGTTTCCCTTGATAACTCTGTTGACTTCCCATAGACGGCATTTAGAAGATCTGCTTCGAAGGAGAAGGTTCATTTTAGAAGTCAAGATACTTAAGCACAGCTTTTGAAGAACAGTAATTTCTGAAGGACCATAATTTCCAAACCAAAAGTTGGAAGAAGATTGATCTCACTCAACATGGATGCCTTTGGCCTAGTCCCCATGCTAAGTGAGTTACCTTTTTCTCAAAACTCTTCTTCTTTTCTCTAACTCTTACTGGGTTTTTTAAATTTCTGCTCTCACACCATTGTTACTAAACTTTGGCTTGCCAAATATTTAAAATTGCAGGTAACGATGCATCTTGGGTACCCTTTTATGAGCAAAAGAAATTTAAAAGGCCTCTGTGATTTAGCTTTGAAGCTTGCACAGGTGAATTTTCTTTAGATTTAAATATGGATCGGCATTGGAATTTCAATGCTCCTGATGTTACAACCTTGCTAACAGCAGAAAGCAGATTGGTTTCTCTTGGATACCCGGGATAATGTGAAATATGTGACATGTGATAATCCTATATGGCGCATCTTTAAATAAATACAATACAGCTTCAAAGGAAGGCTGAAATTCTAGGCACTTTGCACAGGGAAGAAGATGTGTTGGATTCAGCTACGGCTTTGCAGCAATGAACTGCTGATATGTATCGTCCATAGTCATTTGAATTATGAATTGTCAGGGGTGGGCTTCAGATCCTTTAGCAATGGATTCGCTGCCCCGTTGCTGGGTGAACATGGCCGTGGTAAGCATGGCCTAGTCAGCCACATGCACCATGGAAGGAGGGGGGTGTTTTTCACCCACCCCAGGCTCCGGAGGCTTTCCTTGAGCCTCTGGGAGGGCAAAAACAGCCTCCCCCGAAGTCCAGAGGCCCTCCGGAGGCCAGAAACAGGTCCATTTCTGGACTTCTGGAACCTCCAGTAGGCTCATTTCTTGCCCTCCCAGACCCTCCACGCGGTCCCTGCACTTACCTGGAATGATGAACAGGCTGCGTGGAGAATCCTGGGAGGGGTGGGGCAGAATGGGCGTAGCCAGCCAGAGGTGGCATTTGGGGGTTCACCGAATCCCAGCGATCCTTGGCTAGAGGATCGCCCGAACCCTGCTGAACCTCCAGGAACCCACCCCTGTGTACTGTCCATCATCATCATCATTGGGAAGGCTGAGTTGTTATGGTTCGATTTGTTTTTTAACCAATGGGCTTTTGAGCAATCCAGCCAAAAGTTTTTTATTTTTTGAAGTTGTTCCATTTATAAGATAATTAGAAAACCCTCTAGTTTTCTTCCCTCCTCTTCTCTTTTTAACATATGGCGACAATGGTTATACTTGAAGTGAATCTGTACATTCCTTATACAGATACACATTCCTGTATATCTAGTTTTCTTAATTAGTTGCAGTACATTAATATTATTTTTTTAAGAAAATAAACAATTATATCAATAAGAATGTATTTCTAAGTAGACATATGAAGAAGAACTGCTGTGTAAGTCAGTGAAATTCTGGTAATCCTTAATGAAAATATTTCTTATATGTGTCTTATTCTTTTGCAGCTTTGCTTCATATTGTGCTCCAAGTATCCTCATCTGCAGGTAACATTTCAGTTTTCTTTCCTTCCTTCCTTCCTTCCTTCCTTCCTTCCTTCCTTCCTTCCTTCCTTTCTTCCTTCCAATATACCAAAAGTGAAGGATAAATAGCTCATCCAAAAAGCTTCTTCAGTTCTGACTGGATGGTGGGGAAAGGAAGGATTTATATTCCTAGCAGTCATCTGGTCGTTAGTACTCTTTTTGGGAATCGTTCAGGACACTTGGAGGTTTATCTGTGCCCTCAGATAATGTCCTCAGATAAAACTCAGATAAAGTACAACTGCGTGTTGTAACTGTGTTTGGACTTTCAACAGTTCCAAAAAGGTTCCACACCCATTTTCACTATTCAGGTGAGCCTGTGGGCACAGATAAACCTCAAGTTTATCTGAGTGGCGTAGGAGACTAATGCCTCCTACAAGGCAGCATTTAACATCCAGCTGCCTGCAATTACTGTAAGTTCAAATCTCACCAGGCTCAAGGTCGACTCAGCCTTCCATCCTTTCTAAGGTGGGTAAAATGAGGACCCGGTTTGTGGGGGCAATAAGCTGACTTTGTATAAAATATACAAAAGTATGAAGGCTATTGCTTAACACATTGTAAACTGCCCTGAGTCTCTGGAGAAGGGCGGCATATAAATAAGAATAATAAAAAAAAATGTGTGCTGAATGACTCTCAAAAAAGCATGCTGAAATGACCAGATGACTGCTAGGAATACAAATCCTTCCCTTCCCTACCATCCATTCATCAAAACCAAAGAAGCTTCTTGGATGAGAAGCAAAACGCCTTCAAGGAAAAACAAAGAAAGTCCAGTTGCTTCCTAAAGAAGTACCTTTGGGACAACCATGACCTGGATGACTGAGAATCTCTGTAGACATCTCTCAATTACAGGGAATGGGATGAAAGCTAGAGACTAACTCGCAATTCCTCTGCCAGGTTAAGATTAAAAAAAATATTATATGCTTCACACCCATACAGTTCTGAGAAAGAGGTTGCTCCCTGCCTCCTTGAGATTTTTCTGACCTACTGCCTAGGGAAGGGTTCTACTTACCTTTACTACCAGTTTGCAATGGGATCGCATGTGCGCGCACTTGCTCCACTCATGCACACACCTTGTTTCTGTGCACGCATGCGCAGATCGCTTCTCACGACGTCAGGGTCAGTGGGTGGAGCCTCCCGCCGGTTTTACTACCGATTCTATAGAACCGGTCCGAACCGGGGGCAACCCACCACTGCTGCTGCCCCTCCTTGCCAATGAATGGCACCAAGGCATCAGGGCACCTTATTGACATGAAACAGGAGTTTGTGTGGACAAGCAATAGCAACATATGGTGTGTGTTTTACAATGGGCAAAACCAAACCGTCCAACTCGTGATGTCCAAGAGTGAAACTTTCATCGTTGGTTGCTCTATCTTTATCTGCGGTATAAGGAAACAGAAACCAAGCCTTTTCAAGAACTGATGATCTGGTTTTTTTGCATCAGTGGAAGTAAGGAATGTTGACTTATTCTTTTCTGTTTTAACTCAGTCACCCTTGCAAAAGCTTTTTTGCAAACAGCTCCCTTCTGCTAGAGCAGAAGAGGGGGAGGGGGGGGCGGAGAGAGGAAATATTTGTTCACCAAAATGTTATTCAGTTAATGATAAGAATCTTGACATATGCAACAAATCTCCATTATTATTTTTTTTACTCCTTCCGTCTTCCATGCCTTTAATTTCTGCAGGCGTGCTGTTGATCTCTCTCTCTCTCTCATTTTATTCCTACTTGTTAGCTTGTAATCTTCTGAAAATCGTCTCCCGTGTTCCAGGATCAGAGATACACAATCTCTATAGTTAAAACTGGCTAATGAGAACTACACACACACACACACACACACACACACACACACACACACATATATATATATATATATATATATATATATATATATATATAAATGTCTGATAGAGAATTCCTTCCACTTTGCTAAAAAAAACGAAGAGCTTTAATACATGTAACAAGTGCACTTGAATCTGGCCATTTCTTTTTTTTTTCCAGCCTTTTTTAAAATATATTTTTATTGCTTACATATAAATATATTGAATACAGTGTAATTGTCCTGGCGTTCCACTTGCCATGAAACAAAGGTACAAACAAAATAACATATATACTATTTTAAACAGTGCGAGTGTTGTACAGGAATTTCTAACCATCATGTTCTAGTAAGTCAATTTATCTATCATTCTAATGCCTACATTCTAATACATACATAATATATGTATTATACTCTTTTCATGTTCACCTAATCTGATTCTTTCGCATTCCAACTTCTACCTCGTGTTTCTAACTATTGATAGAAACTATCCCATGTAGCATAGTATTCTCTATCGGCTTTATTTTTTATTTTTAGTGTTAGTCTGTCCATTTCCGCACAGGCTGGTATCTTCTTTATCGTCTCCTCCTCTGAAGGGGTGTTTTAGCTCTTTTGCTCTTCTTTCTGGCCATTTCTTAATTATGTTAACAATATTTCCCTTATATCTCAACCACTGACTCAGTTCACACCGACTCAGTTCAAGCTAAAAATATTGAAAACGTCAGTTTAGAATCGAGCTTCAAATTCATACAAAATATATGCTTCAAAATATATGCTACTGAGCTCTGGTGGCTTAGTAAACTAAGGCTGTAATTAACATCCATTTACATCTGCTGCCTGCAATTACTGCAAGTTCAAATCCCACCAGGCTCAAAGTTGACTCAGCCTTCCATCCTTTCTAAGGTAGGTAAAATGAGGACCCAGTTTGTGAGGGCAATAAGCTGACTTTGTATAAATATACAAAAGTATGAAGGCTATTGCTTAACGCATTGTAAGCTGCCCTGAGTCTCCAGAGAAGGGCAGCATATAAATCATTTTTTTAAAAAAAAATATGCAGGGAAGGCTTCAGGGAGACCTTGCTGGCAATGGCTTAAAGGACCTATGTCTTTTTATCAGCCAGATGCAATCAAATCTTTGATGTGATGGAAGTGACCGGTTGTACTCTGAGGGCGTATACCAGTTCAGTATCTGATTTTTAAAAATATAAACGTTGCAGAGTTGCAACAGTTACGTGGCTTAGACATTTGGTATTTGAACATAGATCTTTTTAATATTTCTATTTTATTGTATTTTACTAATTTAGGTGAAATGTTAATATATATTGCTAGTCCATGTATCTGTTGTGGCCTGTCAGCCACCGGTCCCTTTTGGCAGCTAAATCAGATGAGGAGGCAGCATGGGAGCCAAGGCCAGCTTCAAGGCAACCTGAGAGCTTTGAGGTGAAGAGGGAATGGAGCTGTTAAAAATAGAGACAGAGGCAGAGTTTGGGCCACCCATCAGCCCTTAGATGGAGAGTCAACAGACCCCAGGTCTGGAGGTGGCTGATGAGGAAGAAGAGGAACAGCTGGGTCCAGTGCCTGACACACGGATGTGCAGAAGGCAGAGGAGAGGAGAGCAGTAGAAATCTATCAGCCAATCCTTGGGACAGAAGAGCAACCGCTGCTAGCGAAGCCCCACCCTATCTCTGGGGATAAAAGGCAAGGGGCAGAGATGAATAGGTGTGGCAGACAGCTATTCATCTTCCTGTCAGACAGACTTGTTAGCCTGCTGTGAGAGAGAGAGGCTGCTGGCCTCTCTCTCTCACAGCCGGGGCTGCTGGCACTCTTAATAAAGGAAATAATTCCTTTAAGCAGTGGTGGGTTACTCCTGGTTCTGTCCGGTTCTTTAGAACTGGTAGTAAAAGTGGCAGGGGGCTCTGCCCACCCACCTGGACATAATAATTGATGATCTGAATGTGCTCAGAAGAGCATGCGCGCACAAGCAAAGCGAGCATGCATGCGCGCTCCCGTTGCAAACCAGTAGTAAAGATAAGTAGAACCCACCCCTGCTACAAGGGATTTGTCATGTTTTGGAGCCAGGTCAGAACAGTATCATATGCCATATGCTCAGTACTGGGTTCCACTTATCTTAGCTACCAGTTCGGAACTGTGAGCTCACGCGCACACTTGTTTCGCTTATGCATGGTGCTTCTGCGCATGCGCAGAACGTTTGTGATAACGTTGTGATAACGTTTGTAATAATGTTAGTCGTCATTACCGGTTCACCTGAACCAAGGCGAATCAGTAGAAACCCATCACTGCATATGCTAAATAAATAAATATGATAGAAGATCAGGAGTTCTATCACAACACATACAAGTATGTGAGGAGAGCTGCAAGCTGCAATTACCCTTCAACCCAGGAAAAAACATGTTTGTTTTAAGCAGTTTCAAGAATTGCTTCTCTGCACACTGCTTATCGAATACAAAATGACACACATTTAGAATATTTTGATTTCTCTTTAATGGTGTGTATAACAGGCATTTCACATTGCTTTAATTATTTTTTCCCCTGGATGGGACTCTTGCTTTTTACTCAAGAGCCGAGGTGGCACAGTGGTTAGAGTGCAGCACTGCAGGATACTTCTGCTGACTGCTAGCTGCAGTTCAGCAGTTCAAATCTCACCGGCTCAAGATTGACTCAGCCTTCCATCCTTCTGTGATAGGTAAAATGAGGACCCAGTTTGTTGGGGGCAATATGCTGACTCTGTAAACCGCTTAGAGAGGTCTGTAAAAGCACTACGAATATAAGTTTATAGGTATATAAGTCTAAGTGCTATTGTTATTGCTACTCTGCAATCTTTCACTTTTCCAAGCGAACTGCCATCACCCACATCAATTGTCTGGGGAGAGAAGGGCTTGAATGACACATATTGTGAGAGAATAGAATATTTACAATAGAATATTCTTTATTGGCCAAGTTTGATTGGACACACAAAAGGAATTTGCCTCTGGTGCATAAGTTCTCAATACACATTCAAGCAACACAGTAATAAATCATAAATTATAAGATACGGTCCTAAGTCATAAGATATAACCAACAAGTGATAGTCATCAGATACCAATAACAGGGGTGAGCTTCAAAAATTTTAGCGAGGCATTCTTGGTCCAGTTGCTGGGTGGGCGTAGCCATGATGGGCATGGCCGAGTCAGCCTCCTGCACCATGGCAGGGGGTGGCAGTTTTTGCCCTTCCTGGGGTCCAGTGGCTTTCCTTGAGACCTCTGGGAGGGTGAAAACAGCCTCCCCATACTCCGGAGGCCCTCTGGAGGCCGGAAACAGCTCCTGAACTTCTGGTAGGTCTGTTTTTTGCCCTCTCCAAGCCTCCGTGCATGCCCTGCGCTTACCTGCATCCAAAATGGGCCACATGGGGACTCCTGGGTGGGGAGGGGCTAACCAGGAGTGGGATTTGGGGGTTCTGTGAACTGCACAGAATCTTAGCTAGAGGTTCTCCTGAACCCCTACGAACCCCCAGCAGCCCACCCCTGACCAATAGGAGTAGCTAATGGAAAAGGTGAGAAGGATAATAGTAACGCCGTCCTACTACATGGGTAAATATCCTTACAGGCATAAGACAGTGCTGTGTCTTATTGAATGTGGAATGATGTATTTAGCAGAGGGGTGGAACGGGGAGAAAAAACTATCTTTGTGTCTAGTTGTTTTGGCATGCAATGTCCCACAGTGGTGTCCTGAGGGGAGGAGTTAAAATAGTTTATGTCCAGGATGTGAGGAGTCTTTAGATGTTTTCAGGAGTGGGCTTCAGATCCTTTAGCAATGGTTTTGCTGCCCCATTGCTGGGTGGGCGTGGCCATAGTGGATGTGTCCTAGTTGGCCGCCTGCACCACGGGGGTGGGTGTTTTTCGCCCTCCCCAGACTCTGGAGGCTTTCCTTGAGCCTCCAGGAGGGTGAAAACTGCTTTCCCTGGAGTCCGGAGGGCCTCCAGAGGCTAAAACAGGCCATTTCCAGACTTCCAGAACCTCCAGTAGGCCATTTTCTGTCTTCCCAGACCCTCTGTGCAGGCCCTGCACTTACCTGGAATGATGAATGGGCCATGTGGAGACTCCTGGGAGGGGAGGGGAGGGGCAGGTAGGCATGGTCAGCCAGGGGTGGCATTTGGAGGTTCACCGAATTCCAGCAATCCTCGGCTAGAGGATCACCCAAACCCTGCCGAACCCCCAGGAGCTCACCCCTGGATATTTTCTCAGCCCTCTTTCTGGCGCATGCAGTTTACAAGTTCCCAATAGCAATAGCACTTAGACTTACGTGCTGCTTCATAGTGCTTTTACTATAAGAGTACTTTACTCTCTAAGCAGTTTATTGCCCCCAACAATCTGGGTCCTCATTTTACCAATCCTCGGAAGGATGGATGGCTGAGTCAGCCTTGAACCAGTCAGAATGGAAGTGCTGTGTTTGCAATGGAAAAAAAAAGAAAGAAAGGAAACTTTGATTCTGTTTTTGTAAACAGGACAGGCTTATTGTTATAGAAATGGTGTGAACATACAGTTCTGTAAAAGAAAAAAGTTGTGGTTGTTATGTTGTTACGTTCAACTGTGCCAAAGAGAGTCAGAAGTTGGTGCCCTTTTCTTTTCTTTTTCTTCCGTTACACTATACCCTTCTTTTTTCCTCCCTTACTTTTTCATGTTTATTTTCCTTTGTATTTAATACTTCGATAAGCTAATAAAAAGTGTTTGGGGGACTTATAGAACTGAGCAATACAATTCAAGAGATGCCGAATAACTTAAAACTTCTATGTAATTCTTCCCCTGATTCACCCATCAAGAAATCATGTCTGGCACAAGGAATGAGAATACAATTTGGAGAGTGGTGGACACTATGAGGAAATGGTGTGAATGGCAGGCAGGATAAAGCAGTGGTGAAATGTAAAATTTGTTACTACTGGTTCTGTGGGCGTGGCTTGGTGGGGGGGGTAATGTGACTGGGTGGGCATGGCCAACTTTTTTTTTTTAACTTTTAAAAGCCTATTTTCTACAATGTCTTCGGCAGAAAAGGTTGCAGAAGAAAATGTTTTTGAAAGCCTCTGACGATCAGGCAATTCAGCTGGGATCGTCAGAGGCTTTTAAAAGCTTTTTTTTTCCCCTAGGCCGAAGAGGTTGTAGGGAAAAAAAAAAGCTTTTAAAAGCCTCTGACGATCCCAGCTGAGCTGCGCGATTGTGAGGGGCTTTTTTTAAAACTTTTAAAAAGTTTAGGCATTTTAAAAGTTTAGGCATTTTTTCTGCCTAAGAGGTTGTAGAAAAAATGTTTTTAAAAGTAAAAAAACAGTCTCTAATGATCGTGCGGCTCAGCTGGGCATTGGGGGGGTAACAGGGATTTTTGCTACTGGTTCTCCATACCACCCACTGCCATCGCTACCAGATCGGGTGATCTGGTGCACACACACACACACACACACACCCATGGCCCATTTTTAGTCTTAGGCGGCTGCAAGCGTTTCAAGTAGTTTTAATCAAAATGCAGTTAAAACGCTATACAAGCCATCGAGAATATAAACACATATATACAACAGGAACAGGAAGTGCCTCACAGGAGCAAATGGAGGTAAATCCTAGATAGAGAGGCAGGAAATGCATCATAAAACAATGGAGATGCATGCTAAAGAGCAATAAAGCTGTATAAAAGGCAGACATAACACCTGCAACAGCAGGGAGGCCTACTAGGCCCAAAACGAGGTGGGGGGGATTGCATGCACATGTGTGTGTGGGGGGGAGAGGAGGCAGGGAGCATGGAGGGGTTGTGTGTGCATGCACAGGGGAGCGGGGGGGGTCACATGCACATGCTTGTAATGCCTTTCCAAGCCTGGAGGAATCTTAAGTTTTGCACCTATGGCCTAGCACCAGTGAAAGCTCAGCGTGACCAAGGATCTGATGATACAGAGCAATTATCGAGTCTGTCATTTGTACTTCTATAACTGTCTGGTTTGGCACAGCCACCGAACAGGGCAGGGACAGGTTCTTCAATGGATAGTTAGGACTGCAGGAAAAAAAAAAAAAACCTATTGCAACTAGCTTGCCTTCCACTGAAGAGCCATGATGGCGCAGTGGTTAAAATGCAGTATTGCAGGCTAAGTGTGTTGACTCTCAACAGTTCGATTGACCCTGAGTGTGGACATGGATTTACCCCAGGGGTGAAATGCTCCCGGTTCGGACCGGATCGCCCGATCTGGTAGCGATGGCAGCCGGTGGTATGGAGAACCGGTAGCAAAAATCCCTGTTACCCCCCAATGCCCAGCTGAGCCGCACGATCATCAGAGACTGTTTTTTTTTTACTTTTAAAAACATTTTTTTCTTGCCCCCCACGCATGCACATGCAGCCCTTGCCCATGCGTGCATGTCTCCCACATGCCCTATCCCCAAAATCAGTTGGCTGGTGGGAGGCACGTATGTGTGGTGGAGCTGGCTTGCATGCCCGCAGAGAGAGCTGTGGTTGTCAACTGTGGCACGCGTGCCATAGGTTCGCCATCATGGCTTTAGGTCTTTCACAAGCATTTCGCTGCTATTTATGTTTTTTACAGGCTTCTGAAAGCCTTAGAAAAGAACGGTGATTGCTTTAAGGAGTGAATTTATATTAAAGGTCATGAAACATTTCAGGCAGCCATATATATATATATATATATATATATATG
>WNWU01013208.1:214637-244890 GCA_012654045.1 Ptyas mucosa
AGGAAGGAAGGAAGGAAGGAAGGAAGGAAGGAAGGAAGGAAGGAAGGAAGGAAGGAAGGAAGAAGATATTCTCTGACAGCTATCTCAAAGGATTGCCCCAGTGGTGGGTTTCAAATTTTTTTACTATCGGTTCTGTGGGCGTGGCTTGGTGGGCGTGGCATTGCTTGGTGGGGTGTAGCTTGGTGGGCGTGGCAGGGGAAGTATACTGTAAAATCTCCATTCCCTCCCCACTTCAGGGGAAGGTTACTGCAAAATCCCCATTTCCTCCCAATCAGCTGGGACTTGGGAGAGAGAATAGATAGCGGCGGGGCTAGTCAGAATTTTTACTACCAGTTCTCCAAACTACGGTACTCAAAATTTCCACTACTGGTTCTCCAGAACTGGTCAGAACCTGTTGAAACTCACCTCTGCATTGCCCATTTTAGCATTCTCATCTGGTAACTCAGTTGATAGATGTTGCAGAATACAGAGGATATTCTTCTTATCAGGCAATCTCCCAATCCATCAACTCAACATCCCATCTTCCAGATTTATTGCAGAGCCCAGAGCTCCTAGTCTAAATTTCCTATAGAACACTCTTCTACAATAGCACGGGTAAAAATATAGTTTCATTCAGACAAGACGCTGAATTAGAAAATAGCCAACCACATTTACGGCCGGTGCACTAAGCAAAACCAACCTCTGGATTTAAATGATGGCTCGATGTCATATATAAACCCAAAGTTTCTGTCTTTAGTTACAACTGGCTGCAAGATTATCTAAATATAACCCATTCTATTTAATTAGAGCATGTTTCATACATCTGCCCTTGTATTTGTGCATGTCAATTCATGTTTGAGGAGCCAGGTAGATTAGCAAAGGTAAGATCAGAGAAAAGGTGTACAGAATTGCTGCAGGCAGTGATAATTGCTCATAGTCATCATTCAAAAAAAGCCACTGCTAGGGTTTTGTTTTTGTTTTGGTTTTTTTTTTGTAAGGATGCCATGCTTGCTCTGGTATCATTAGCTCTGCCTTTATGATAAGAAATGTCCCTTCCAGGGAACGTTTAAGATAATGACGAGAACGATTCCTTGTTCATTTCATCACAAGGAATTAACTGACTTCATTGTGAGAACCACCATGAAGGTGAATTCTAAGAGGGTTTCTGAAGAAATAATATACCCAGGTCAAATAACATGTTTTAAATGGTATTATGTCCAAGGATGGGCTTCAGGAATTTTAGCAAGAGGATCTCTGCCCAGTTATTGGGTGGGCCTAGCTGGCCTCCTGCACCACTGCGGGAGACATTTTTGCCCTCCCCAGGCTCCAGAGCTTTCCTTGAGTGTCTGGGAGGGCAAAAACAGCCTCTCCAGGTGCTAGAAGCCCTCTGGAGGCTGGAAATGGGCCCATTTCCAGCCTTCCTGAACTTCTAGTTGGCCCGTTTTTCGGCCTCCTTGAGCCTCTACGCTCACCCTGCACTTACCTGCATCCAAAATGGGCTACATGGGGACTCCTGGTGGGGCATGGTGGGGTGGGCCGGGCCAGCCAGGAGTAGGATTTTGGGGTTCTCCGAACTGCACAGAATCTTAGCTAGATGTTCTCCCGAACCCCTGCGAACCTCCAGCAGCCCCACCCCTGATTATGTATGATATTGAGACTAAAAATGGGTATCTCATTCCTTCCTCTCACAAAGGGAAAGATATAGCAGTCTTCCAAAATTTGAGGGGATCCTACAAAGACGAGGAGTTCAAACTATTTTCCAAAGCACCAGAATGCAAGACAAGAAATGATGGATGGAAATTAACCAAGGAGAGAAGCAACCTAGAACTAAGGAGAAATTTTCTAACTGTGAGAGCAATAAACCAATGGAATAGCTTGCCTTCAGGAGTAGTGGGTGCTCCATTCCTGGGGAAGGGGGCGGGGGTTAAAACGAGGCTGATGGACTTTCCAAGGTCAAAAATCATGCAAGTTCTAGTTTGCTTCTATGCTTGGTTAATTTCCATCCATTATTTCTTATCTTGCATCCTGATGTTTTGGAAAATAGTTTGAACTCCTCATCTTTGTAGGAGCCCCTCAAATATTGGAACACTAGACAGGCATTTGTCACAAATGGTATAGAAACTGTTGCTCAAGCTGGGGGTTGACTAGAAGACCTAGTCCCTTCCCACTCTATTATTCTATGTTCAGTGTTCATTACTTGCTCTTGAGGAGAAAAGCTGAAAAGCAAGCAAAAAAGAAGAGAGGGCTGAACAAGTGTCTTTCTTTTTTCAGCGGCCCCATCAGCTCCATCTCTGAATTACACAATTTTTGACTTCACAAAGTCAAAGTCCATCACAATGGAATGCACAGCTCCACCTGAAACTGATCAAATCAAGGAGTTCCGTTTCATTAGAGACAAAACGGTTATCTCAATCATGGCTACCGGCAACAACTCCTCCATATACAATCTAACTGATGTGAACGGCAAGGATGTGGAGATCGTCAGGTGTGCCTATGTTCAGCACCTCAGTGGAAGAAATGTAATTTCCAGGAGCAGCAATCCAGTCTACATTGACCTGCTAGGTAATGATGCTTCTAAGGATCCCATGTTCTTTTTTTTTCTTCCAACATCTGCTGAATATCTATGGAGATTCTCAGTCATCTAGGTCACGGTTATCCCAAAGGTGCTTATTTCAAGAGGCAACTGGACTTTCTTGGTATTTATTTATTTATTTATTTATTTATGTCAAGCACGTACCCTGTTTCCTCTAAAATAAGACATCCTCTGATAATAAGGCCAATCTGACTTTTGAGCGTGTGTGCTAAAATAAGCCCTCCCCAAAAATAAGCCCTCCCTAAATAAAGGTATGATTATGTAACATCTACCCTGTTTTCCCGAAAATAAGACCTTCCCGGATAATAAGCCCTCCTCAAAAATATTTAAATGCATACGCAGCTGGTCCCCACCATTTCCTCTGGTTAGGGTTAGGGGGACAAAGCTGGAAATCAGGTATGACAGCAAGAGGAGCCCCATCCTCGGTGCCTTCCGCCGTGCCCTTATAAACTTTCTTATTTCATAAAGCCGGGCTGGCTTAACAAATTCTTTTAATAATTTTAATTGGTTTGTCTTTTTAAATTTGGGGCCAAACAGAGATATTTCTTTTAATTGTTCTTAATGTTTGTATTGTATGTTTTTATTTGGCTGTACACCGCTCTGAGTCCTCAGGGAGAAGGGTGGTATATAAATGTTAAATAAATAAATAAATAAATAAATAAATAAATAAATAAATAAATAAACCTTGATCCACACGCCCCAAAATAATAAGACATCCCCGAAAATAAGGCCAAACACTTATTTTAGGGTTCAAAAAAATATAAGACCGAGTCTTATTTTCAAGGAAACATGGTAATATATATAAGTATAAACATGATTTGATTACATGAAATGAATACAAATAAGGGAAACATTAGAATAGGGATGGTAGGCAGTTTTTAAAGGGTTTTTTTGATTTAAAAAAAAATTAGTAGTTTTTCCTTGAAGATGTTTCTTCAGCCGCGGATAGAGAAACATTACAGAGGTGGTGAGCAGAGGCAGGATTCAAATAATTTAACAACCGTTTCTCTGCCCTAATGATTTCTTCCCAACAACCAGTTTACCAAACTGCTCAGAAAGTTAACAACCGGTTCTCCCGAAGTGGTGCGACTGGCTGAATCCCACCACTGGTGGTGAGCATAGCACAAAACATTGTGGGCTGTCCCCTGATACCACTAGATGAGACCTCTAGGGCTCACTGCCTTAGAAGAGTGAGGAAAATTCTCAGGGATGACTCACCCTGGCCACCACTTACTTACCCTCGTACCATTGGGTAGGAGAAATAGAAGTAAAGTCAGCCACACAAACAGGCTGAAGAACAGTTTTTCACCGTGGGCTGTCGGACTCCTGAATGAGAAATAACATCATAACTACGCAGTATGATGGACTGCAGGGCCGGCGCAATGTGTAACATGTTCACACTGGAGCCTTCCATCCTTCCGAGGTAGGTAAAATGAGGACCTAGATTGTGGAGGT
Organism: Ptyas mucosa; assembly: GCA_012654045.1. Taxonomy (NCBI): domain Eukaryota; kingdom Metazoa; phylum Chordata; class Lepidosauria; order Squamata; family Colubridae; genus Ptyas; species Ptyas mucosa. The sequence goes on from WNWU01013208.1 coordinate 218,665, forward strand.
AATAAGCTGACTTTGTATAAAAAAGAACACCGCTTAGGAGGGGCCAAAAGCCCTACTAAGTAGGTATATACAAAAGTATGAAGGCTATTGCTTAACGCATGGTAAGCCTCCCTCAGTCTCCGGAGAAGGGCGGCATATAAATTGAACCAATAAATGAATGAATGAATGAATGAATGAATGAATGAATGAATAAATAAATAAATAAATAAATAAATAAATAAATAAATAAATAAATAAATAGGACTGGGTGTTTTGTTAGTATGATTTATTTGGGTTAAGGATTTTCTGACTTCACTGTGAGTTGTATCGTGTTGTGTGTACACTGAGGGAGCTCAACCAATCTCATTGTATATATGTTGTGCACTGACAATAAAGATTTGAATTTGAATTTGAAGTAGCTTCTTGGATGAGAAGTGAAATGCCATCAAGGAAAAACCAAGAAAGTCCAGTTCCCTCTTGAAATAAGCACCTTTGGGACATGCTGCTGAAGAGCTGGCCCAGAAAGAAGGTATAAGAGAAGATCAAAGATTGCAGTGAGATCAAAAATAATAGAGAAACCACAGAGCTTGCCAAAGCTGCTTTTTGAATGATGAATAAGCACTGTTAGATGGAAAAGCCCAAAACTATCCGTCTAATCTGAATCTGAAAAAGAATGCTTACCTGTTTATTAAAAGAAGCGAAGGATGTGGTAAGTTTGTGTTAAAAAAACAATCAGCATTTCTTTTCTCTCTTCTGGTTTAGGCATCAGATGGATTCGATTGTTGGCTGTCGGTGGGAGTTTCTTCACCATCAATGGTCTCATCTTCTTAATCTCCTATTGTATTTCTTTAAGAAGCAGGTAAGGCAGATTGGAGGCATTGGTAGAACAATAATCTCTTTAGAGGTTTAGTGATTTCATTACTTCCACACCTTTGAGAAGATACATTGACAAAAGTGGAATTTACATAACCAAGAAAAAACAAGCGTAGAAATCTCATTTTATCTCCAGAATAGTCATCTCAATCTTCTTCAAAGTTTTCTTCCTAACAAAGAAGGACTCTAGCACCCATTATCCCATCATGAGGCGTAGCTAAGGATGATGGGAATTGTAGGACAACACCTGAAGGGCCAATTTTGTTCCATTTCGGACTTAAACCAGGAGTTTCTTGACTCAAGAGCTAAATTTGACCTTTGCAAAGATCGGCATGTTCTAAAAAAGTTGAAAAAGGCCAGAGAAGATAAAGGTGAAACTATGAAAAAAATAAATTTGATTGTAATAAATTAAATGTGTTCCGTAAGATGACTTCCTCCATCTACGATAGTCTCCACCAATAGTTGGAAAAGGCTTTTAGGCTTTTATATCCATGATTCTGTGTGTGGTCCTGAGGTCAGGTAGCCCATCATTGCCTTTAACAATCTATTGACCACAATATTTTAAGGCCTATATTTCTTATGAATGAAGGTAAATATACATGTCCTAGGATAATGTTGCAGGATCCAATCTGTGTCAATCAACAGGACCAGAGATTTAGTCTTCCAAACTTTTAAACTCGTGCTGGAACCCATCCTGAGGGAACTTATCTCTACAAGTTCTCTGAGGATGAGCACCAGCACGAATCTGAAAGCTCAGAAGACTAAAACCAGGGGTGGGCTGCTGGGGGTTCGCAGGGGTTCAGGAGAACCTCTAGCTAAGATTCTGTGCAGTTTAGAAAACCCACAAATCCCACTCCTGGCTGGCGCTTCCCTGCCCACCCCACCCCTCCCAGGAGTCCCCATGTGGCCCGTGTTGGATACAGATAAGTGTAGCGCATGCACGGAAGCTCGGGAAGAGTAAAAATGGGCCTACCGGATGTTTGGGAAGGCCGTAGGGTCTCCAGAGCCTGGGGAGGCCGTTTCCACCCTCCTGGATGCTCAAAGAAAGCTTCTGGAGCCCAGGGAGGGCAAAAACACACCCACCCCCCGCTGTGATGCAGGAGGCTCACTAAGCCACGCCCACCATGCCCATGCCCACACAGTGACTGGGCAGAGAACCCCTTGCTAAAATTTTTGAAGCCCATCCCTGACTAAAACTCTAGTCCCAGTAACCAACCCAGATTTGATCCAACTTTTCTTCTTTTGGACACCATAATGTGCTTAAGCTGTAAATGCGCCCTTAAAAATAATGAGTAAAGCTTTTAATTTCTGGCCTTGATAGCATTACAGAGGATCGAGCATAGGGACAATGTTCCTATTCCGACAATATCTAAATCCATTCGGTCACTTACTGAGTCAGTTCTCTACTGTTGGCTCACTGGAAAGGCACAATCACAGGAACTGAATCAAAAAGGCTGCAAAATGCTGAATGATTACTGGTGGCACCAAAAAGGCAGAGAAAAATTCTGCCTCCTTGCTGCCATCTCTTGGTTGCCCAGGGTATTGAAGACAAATATATTAGTTTTAATCTAGAGAACACCACATTAATATCCCCAGGGAAGGGCTGATGTCCCTTGTGACAAATTCTTGAAAAGTCTTCATGGCATACTTGCCATGTGTGCATCTCCCTCTCCTATCATTAGCCTTAAAGCAGGAGTAGGTGAGCTATTCCAGCCAATCAGTGCTTTGGAGGTATGTTCTTGTCCAGCCCTGCCTTGGCAGTGAGTTCTGTTATAGACAGGCCTTGGTTACTCTTTCCCTCCCACTCCTTTTCTTGGATGATTAAGTTCACAATGTGAGTCAGTAGTCTCCAGTACAACCAACTGGACACAGTTATTTAACCCTAGGCATGACCCCAGATGTTGCGTTGCAACCTGATGATGTCCTTAAACATAATAGGCTCTCTAGGGGAGGAGGGGAAGGAGGAGCAGGAGCCCTGTCAACAGTCTGCTTCTTTGAACAAGGTTTAAAATAGGGGAATGTAGGAGATGACCAAGCTCAGACGGAAAGCAGGGTCAAATGTATCATTAGTTTGGAGTTTCTACAACTCTGTAAGAGACCTAGGTCCAGTTTCCCTTGAAGTACATTGATATTTGGCGCCAATTCGTCTTGACTGTTAGTGGTTCCGATTCTTGTGTATCCATAGGATAAAATAAACTTGCAGTACAGGTAGCTCTCAACTTACAACAGTTCATTTAGTGACCATTATGGCTGTTTTTCTCACTTTATGACCCTTACAGCATCTCCTTGGTCACATGATCAAAAATCAGACATTTGGCAACAGGCTCATACTTATGTCAGTTGCAGTGTCCTTGGGTCATGAGATCACATTTGCAATCTTCTGACAAGCAAAGCCAATGGGGAAGCCAGATTCACTTAACAACCGTATCCCTGGCTTAACTGTGGTAATTCACTTAACAACTGTGGCAGGAAAGGTTGTAAAATGAGACAATGTGCACACGTCGGAGCACTAGAAACCTGAAGACCAGCTGGCCGGCACACATGCCAAAAACGGTCCAAAAAAACAGCCTGAAAACGGCCTGAAAAATGGCCTGTTTTTTGGCTGTTTTCAGGCCATTTTCTGGCACCTTGGCGCCTGCAAAGGCCAGTTGGCCGGAGTGCATATGCATGCCAGAAACCAGAAGAGCAGCTGGTGATGGCACACATGCCCACAGAGAGGGCTCTGCGTGCCACATCTGGCATGCGTGCCACAGGTTCGCCATCACGGTTCTATACTGTATATTGTCAGGATTTATCAAAACCAGACCGATACCTCCAAAGCATTTCCTGATCATTATTTTTGCTGCCTTAAATGGACTAATTCTAATTTTTGGCTATGGCTGTTTTGTTTTGTTTTTTAATATATTTAAAATATATTTAAAATATATTTCAGATCTCTTCTTCAGAAGACTGAAAGGACCATCTCACCATCTACTTCATAAGCTTCTCTTTGGGTTGAAATGCAGTTGAATTGATGGTCTTCATCAGTATATTAGATGCACCCTTAAGCCACTGACAAAATACAATGCCTGTCTCCCTTTAACAAATTCCCCCCAAATGTGATATTTCTGCAGCTCTGCCTTTTCAGGTGACATTTTTCTGCAGTTTGGCCTTTCTCAAAAACATGAAAAACCTCAACAAGTTACTCTGACTTTTGCAAACTGCTGCTGCGGTTGCTCTTGTGGCTGTTGCTTCTTCTGCTGCTGTTTTAAATAAACCAGGGTTTTCCCGTGTCAATATCTTCCTGTTTGATATCTATCTATCTATCTATCTATCTATCTATCTATCTATCTATCTCTCTTTATTTTAAATCTCTAGTGTGGTGAATGTGACGAAGACCCAAAATACCTATCTTTGAAAAATTCCAAAATGAAATGGACAACGTGAATCTTACTGGAAGTCTTTGACTCATAGCCGATAGTTTTGCAACCGGTTGAAGTTATGACAAACCTCCCAGCAGGGGTGAAATTCATTTACCTTCCCTACCAGTTCGCAAATGTGTGTGTGCCATCGTCTGCGCATGCGCAAAGCTTTCTGCGCATACGCAGAGGCTTAAAATGTCACAAAAAAGCAATGTCATGACATCTGCACGGGTGGGTGGAGCCTCCTGTAGCCGCCGCTACTGGTTTGCTCAAACCGGATAGAACGGCTGAATTTCACCCCTGCTCCCAAGGGTTACTTACAATGTAGATTCGAAGTTCTGTTGGTTCCCCCCCACCCTTCAGTCATTCCCCCGCTCCCTAGGTTAAAATATTCTTTATTCTTAATATTAAAAGAGGCAGGATAGAATATTTCCCCAAAGAGGAAATGGAGAAACATGTTCTTAAAGGCAGAAAGCAGCCCCAGTCTTCCTACCATAATAAAACAGCTTCAAGCAGAAAAGACTGGTCTTTAGGAATGGAGATTTTGTAACCATTCAGGAAGACTGGGCCAATCTATTCATAAACAAAATGCACAAAAAGTTGGAGCTGAGGGGATTAAAAATCTACATTCCTCCCATTCTAAGAACAAGACATGACCTTTAGGACATAATAGGATTAACCCACCCCCATTGAAATAGTAAAAGGCACAAGGCTCGCTACATTGCACAACCCCCTGGAGCATCTCAATCACCCTATAAAGATCCATCCACTCACTTCAGCTATTTTGTCAGCCACCCCAGAAACATTGCTGCTTCAATGAAGTTTCTGGAAACCAAATTAACCTTCTTTCTGTCAGCCTTCATTTTATTTTCAGCACCTTTCTCCAGGTTTAAAACCAGATCAGATTTTTCTTCCCACATTATGGGATGCTGTTAGCCTCTGCTCTTTCAATGTTTGCTTGTCGACTGCCATGGTAATGGGGGAGGGGGAGCTAGTGAGTTGCTAGATGGGGAAGCGTGCTGGGGGATGGGAGGAAAGGGGAAACAAAAGCAAAACTTAGCTGCAGTCCTGTGCCTTTGAAGCGGCTATCGAGTCAACGGTCCTGACATTCCAGATTGATGACACTGCCAGATGTGTGATTCCACCTGACCTCTGGAGGATCTTTGGATTGGATGATTTACGCTGGACAGTGGGAGGGGAGGCTTTCTATATGTGATTTCCGCGCCTATTGCCTCAGATCTTGCTTTTCTTTGGCTGCATTCAGTTCTATTTTAGTAAAAGTACCTTTATCCATGAAAATGGAGTCGGGGTCATTCTTTCCTGAAATCTGAAAGGAGGCATGCCTAACAGATGCTGTAAATCTTGTAAAGGCATGCTGGTTGCCGAGTGCCCAAACTTGGTTGCATGATTGTCAGGATGCTGCGAACTGTCATAAGTGCAAGGGCTGGTTATAAGTTACTTTTTTTCGGTGTCGTAGCAACTTCGAACAGCCACTGAATGAATGGTTGTAAGCAGTTGTGGAATTCAATTTTTTTTACTACCTGTTCTGTGGGTGTGGCTTGGTGGGCATGGCAAGGGAAGGATACTGCAAAATATCCATTCCCACCCCACTCCAGAGGAAGGATATTGCAAAATCTCCATTCCCACCCCACGCCAAGGTAAGGATACTGCAAAATCCCCATTCCCTCAAAATTTCAGCTACTGGTTCTCCAGAACCTGTCAGAACCTGCTGAATTTTACCCCTGGTTGTAAGTCAAGGACTACCTGTATTTTCCAGTTAGATTCACTGTAGTGAAAATATTGTCCATTTCATCATGGAAAGCTGGCCAATCTAGAGCCAATGGACTTGAATATGTTTGTTAGGGGGAATTGTATGGGGTTTATAATCAATGTAAAACCTGCCTTTTTGCATCCTGTCTTCAAGTAGGAAAACAAAAACGGCCTTGGAGGCTTTTCTTCAAAGAAAGGAGTAAATCTGGCAAGGAACTTCACAGGTGGCTTTGAGGTGGGGATGAGGTAGCGACCATTCCTTGCTTGGAGGCCCCCTGCATGATACTAATGTTATGAAATAGATCAGGAGGTCTCAGCTACTTTAAGTCTACTTAAAGGTCTTCAATTCCCAGAATTTCTCATGCTGGCCACTTTAAGACTTGTTGGCTTAAAGAGGCTAGAGATGTTGGCTGGAGAATTCTGGGAGTTGAAGTCACCAATCTTAAAGTGGCCAAGTTTGGTGATCCCTGAAATAGTTCACTCGAGAGGATGAACTTTTTAATGTGGTCAAGAAAGACTGATCTGTTTTTTCTCTCATGAATACCATTGTTAACATTTTTGTCACAAGAGCTCTGCAACTACGGAAACTACAGTAGCAACCAAGGGAAATAAAGCACACATAATATTCATTCTACTTCTGAAACTTTCAAACAACTTGTGGCCAGCTCAGACACAAACTTAACCAGTATGGTTTTCCTCTTATAGAATTTGACAGCCTTGTATTGCGTCTCAATACAGCATATGGGGATTTAATAGATTAACAGAGTTGGAAGGGACTTTGTAGGTCTTCTAGTCCAACCCCTGCCTAAGCAGGAGATCCTACACCATTTCTGACAGATGGCAGTCCAGTCTTTTCTTGAAAGCTTCCAGGGATGAAGCTTCCACAACTTCCGAAGGCAACTTCTGTTCCATTGATTGATTGCTCTCACTGTCAGAAAATTTCTCCTTATTTCTAGGTTGAATCTCTCCTTGATCAGTTTCCATCCATTATTCCTGTCTGCCTTCTAAATTTAGAAGAAGAGGGCGAACTCTATTTTTGGCTCAGAAAAAATAAACTCTTCTGTGCAGGGGTGGGCTTCAAAAATTTTAGCAAGAGATTCCCTACCTGGTTGCTGGGTGGGCGTGGCCATAGTGGGTGTGGACTAGCCGGCTCCTGCACCATGGCGGCAGGGGAGGGGTGTTTTTGCTCTCCCTGGGCTCCAGAGGCTTTCCTTGAGCTTCCCAGGAGGGCAAAAATGGCCTCCCCGGGATCCAGAGGCCCTCTGGAGGCTGGAAATTCTGGCTTCCCAAACTTCCAGGTGGCCCATTTTTCTCCCTCCCCAAGCTTCCGAGCACACCCTGCACTTACCTGCATCCAAAATGGGCCATTTGGGGACTCCTGGGAGGGGCGGGATGGGGTGGGTGTGGCCAGCCAGGAGTGGGATTTGGGGGTTCTCTGAACTGCACAGAATCTTAGCTAGAGGCTCTCCTGAACCCCTACTGTTATGTATATATCTAATTTGAGCGGGAGTTTCAAATGTTTGGGGTTCTGTGATTGGTTGACCGTTATTACTTGAAGTGTATATAAGGAGGGTTGCTGCCCTGAGTTTTTGCTGAAGTATCACCTTGTATTAAAGAGCTGTTGTCACTAGCTTGCTTGTGTCTCTCGTTATTCCTGTGCTATAACATTGGCGACGAGGCTGGGATAGAGGCCACAAGAAGCATACCAAAAAGAGCTCAGAATTCAGCCAGGGTGACAACGCGGACGACCAAAGGCACACGATGGCTGCCTACGTACCGCCCAAGCCCTTCGACCCAACCCACGAGAAATGGGCATCGTACATGACCAGGTTCGAGTGCTCCCTCGAAGCCTGTGAAATGCAAGGACTCTCGGCAAATTGGAAGAGAGCCCTATTCCTAAGCCACTGCGGGCCAGACATGTTTGAGATGGCTGAATCCCTATGTGAGCCAACCCCCATCCAAACCGTTCCATGGGACGTGCTCCAAGCCAACCTCAAGAATCACTACACGCCAGTACCGTCAAAATTCGTACAATGTTATGCCTTCAGACAATGTGTACAAAATGAAGGGGAACCGATCAGCGCGTACATCGCCAGCCTCCGCAAAACTGCCACACACTGCGACCATCAGGACCTGGACGACGCGCTTCTCGAGCAATTAATATGTGGCGTTAGAGACACGAGACTGCAGAGAAGGCTTCTTGCGAAGCCAGATCTAATGCTGGTGAGCGCCCTAGATGAAGCCAGGGCACACGAAGCATCTACGAAGGCCGCCGAGGCTCTGCAACGCCCGACGACCTTGAAAGATGCTCCTAAATCGACGCCGGTACATCAGGAAGAAGTAAGAACCAGCACTGAGGAAGAGTCGGATGAGGACGTCTTTCACACAGAAAAGAAAAAGAAAAAGCCAAACAGCCGCCACGGAATCTGCTCTAGCTGTGGCGGAAATCATGAGAGACAATACTGCAAATACAGAGACGCCGTTTGCAGACGTTGTGAAAAGAGGGGCCACTTGGCGCGAGTCTGTAGAGCTATAATTCCGAGAAACTATCAACCACATGACCACCAAAGCCAACCAGAATCGGCACTCTCGAAGCCGCCAATCCGAGAGGGAGGTGCGAAAAAGCGGCGCGAAAATCAAAAACTAAACGCGTTCAGCACTACCATTGCCCACTACCAGCACTTCGGTGGAAGAAAAAGTCTACACGACGGTTGGAATAGAAGGGACACCATGCGAGATGGAAATCGACACCGGGTCTGCCCTATCCATAATGTCATGGTCAACACTCAAGACCATCCTGCCCAACTTCCAAAGGTCTCAACTAATGTGACAAAGAGTTCGTCTACTCGACTACCAGAAGAACCGGGTTCCAGTAGAAGGCATCAGCACATTCCGAGTCACCTATGGCGACATCCAGAGAGAACTTCCTCTAATGATCGTGAGAAATCCACTACCGAGTCTCCTGGGCCTATCGTGGTTCCAAGCCCTAGGCATGGGTTTCACCGGCGTCCACAGCATGAACAACTCTTCACTGAAAGACAGCCTCTTGTTTGAGTTCTGGGATGTTTTCGGAGAGGAGTTAGGCAAGTACGTGGGGACCCCCATCTCTTTTAATTTAGACCCCAACGTGGCCCAGATCCATTTAAAGGCTAGACGAGTGCCATTGGCATTAAAGCCAAGGATCGATGCAGAACTGGACAAATTAATTAAACAAGGGGTGTTGGTTCCGGTTGATCACGCAAAATGGGAGACCCCAATAGTTACCCCACTTAAAGCAGACGGGTCTATAAGAATTTGCGCTGACTATAAGTGCACGATTAACAAGGCGTTGCAGCAGAGCGCCTATCCCGTGCCGATTGTGCATCATCTACTACACTCCCTGGGGCCCGGCAAAATATTTGCAAAACTAGACTTAGCGCAAGCATACCAACAATTGCCGGTCGATGATGCAACTGCAGAAGCCCAAACGATAGTGACCCACAGGGGTGCGTTTAAATGTACCAGACTCCAGTTCGGGGTTAGCGTGGCCCCGGGCTTATTTCAAAGCACCATGGAGCGCCTACTGCAAGGACTTCCGGGTGTGGTACCGTATTTTGATGACGTACTAATTAGTGTGTAGACCGAAACGCAACTGGGAGATAGTCAGACAAGTCCTATTGAAATTCAGAGAGGCAGGACTCAGACTTAAAAAAAAGAAATGCATGATAGCTGTTCCCTCCATTGAATTCCTGGGGTACAGGATTGACGGAAATGGCATACACCCCACAGAAAGTAAAGTGAGAGCCATTATTTTTTTTTTATTGAAAAAGTTTTAACAATACAAATTTTTCCCCCTTTCCCCCCCTCCCTAGCCACAGATTGTAGAATACATATAAAAAGAATATATAAATCCTTCCCATCCCCACCCTAACCCTCCCCCTCCTCCCTCTTCCCTCCCCCCCTTGACTTCCATTATATGCAATATTAATATTCCCAAACAATATATATGTTATTCAAACTTCCATATCTTTTTTCTATATTTACTAACATACTAACATAGTCATCTCAGCTAAAAGCGATATAATATTTTCTAGTCTGATACTTATTCTGTACATACTCAATCCATAATTTCCATTCCTGTATATACTTCTCATGCGTCTGATCTTTTAAAAAAGCTGAAACCTTTGCCATTTCTGCAAATCCAGCCATCTTCTGGGTCCATTGATCAACCGACGGTAAAACCTCACTCTTCCAATGTTGGGCAATCAACAACCTAGCTGCTGTCACCATATACAAAATCAATTTAGTTTCACCCAGTGTAAAGTCTTTAACTATACCCAATAAAAAAAATTGCGGAGAAAATTGTATTTTTTTCTTTAAAACATTTTGCATAACCCACCAGATTTTTATCCAAAAAGCCCTCACTTTCCTGCAGGTCCACCAGATGTGATAATATGTAGCATCTAAACAATCACATCTCCAACATTTTGGCTGCACATTAGGGTACATGCAAGACAATTTCTTGGGGTCTAAGTGCCATCTATAAAACATTTTATAAAAATTTTCTCGTAAATTTTGTGACTGTGTAAATTTAACATTCTGAACCCATATTTTTTCCCATGTTTCCAACATAACTGGTTGAGAGAAATTTTGTGCCCATTTAATCATACAATCTTTAACTAGCTCATTTTCTGAGTCTCTTTCTAACAAAACATTATAAACTCTCTTAATATGCATTGGACCTGTCCGCTTTATCTGTTCAACCAATTCTACTTCATATTCCATTAAACCAGTTTGTTGATCTTCTTTCCATCTCATCTGTAATTGATTGTACTGCAACCAAGTCAACGATTTCCCTTCTTCCAACAGCATATCCAAAGTCTTCAATCGCCACCTGCCCTCTTCAAAGTAAAGTAGCTCTTTATATAAGAAACCCCCGAGTGACTTAATATTTGTATTCCACATGGTATCAGCGAGATCCAGCCAAAACGGAATCTTATAATCCCAATTAGTTCGGTGCCTTCTCCAGACTCTCAGCAAGGCATTTCTAAGTAGATGACTATTAAACACTTTATCCACTTTGGTATCATAAAATAAGTATGCATGCCAACCCCAAACCAGGTCATGACTTTCTATATTCAACAAGTCAGTCTTAGTTTTCCCAAACCAATCACTTAATTGTATCAATGCAGTTGCTTCATAATATAGTCGAAGGTTTGGGAGTTTAAGACCACCTCTCTCACGAGTATCTTGCATTATTTTCAATTTAACTCTTGGCTTTTTATCATTCCAAATGAATTTGTTCAGTCCTTTTTGCCATTCTAGCAATGGTTTATCTGATTTAAGCACCGGTATCATTTGAAATAAAAAGATCAGTCTAGGTAAAACATTCATCTTTACTGCTGATATTCTTCCAAGCAGTGATAACTGCAGTTTCTTCCAGTTTTGCATATCTTTTTGTATCTTTTGCCACAGAGCCTCATAGTTATTTTGAAACAGTTTAGCATTGGAGTCTGTGATTTGTACTCCTAAATATTTGACCTTTGAAACAATCTCGAAGCCTGCCATTCTTTCCAGTTCCTTTTTTTTGCTCTCTGTCAGATTTTTGACAATCATTTTAGTTTTCTTCTGATTCAACCTGAAACCGGATACCATGCCATAATCTTCTATGATATTTTTCATCTGGATTATTGAGTTCATAGGTTGTGATAGGGTAACAACCAGGTCATCTGCAAATGCCTTAGTTCTATAGTCCTTTTGCCTTATAACTATTCCAGTCAAGGAATTCGAATCCCGTATTGCGTTGAGTAAGACTTCTAAAGTTAAAATAAATAATAACGGGGATAATGGACAACCTTGTCTGGTGCCTTTTTGTATGTTAAAATTCGATGTTAAACATCCATTAATAATAAGTTGTGCATATTGCTCTTGATAGATTGCACCAATCGCTTGTATAAACCGCTCCCCCAAATCCATTTTTTCCAAAGTCTTAATTATAAAGTTCCAATTCACTCGATCAAAGGCTTTTTCTGCATCCAAAAACACCAGCACTGCAGAGATCTGTTTATTCTTATCTAGATAGTCCATTAAGTCTATGACTTGCCTAACATTCTCCTTCATATATCTGCCTTCAATAAATCCTGCTTGATCATAGTGAATTATCTTTTGAATAACTGGCATCAATCTGTTGGCTAGTACTTTTGCAAAGATTTTATAGTCTGTGTTTAATAAAGATATTGGTCTATAATTTTCTGGTTTCTTAGGACCTGATTCTTCTTTTGGAATCAATGAAACAAAAGCTGTTTTCCATGAGGAAGGTATCTTACCTCCTAGTTGTATATTACAAAATAAATCTTTAAGATGCTCAATCATTTCTTCCTGTAAAGTTTTATAATAAATTGCAGTTAAGCCATCCGTCCCTGGAGCTTTAGCTGTTTTTAATTGTTTTATAGCAAAACTAATCTCTTCCACTGTTATCAATTGTTCCAAGCTTTTCTTTTGAATCGTTGAAATTTTTGAGATTCTCTTGTTTTCTAAATATTCATCTATGATATTATTCTGTATGTCATCTTTAGCATATAACTTAGTATAATATTCCAAAAAGGCTTTTTTAATTAGATCTTGTTGATAAACTTCTTTATCAGCATATTCAGTACTATCAATAATTCGTGTCGATGCTTGTTTCCTCAAAGTATACGCCAACCACCTGCCCGGTTTGTTAGCATTGGAAAAGGTATTATGCTTTGCAAATTGTAAGTTAGTTGCCGTTTGGTCTGCTATAAGCATTTGAAATTGATCCTTCAGAAGTTTTATAGCCATTTGCAAGTTTCCGTCTGTTGGTTTTTGTATCAATTGTTGTTCTTTCTTTTTTATCTCAGATTCCAATTGTAGTCTTTTCTTCTGCTGACTCTGCCTGTGTTTAGAATTCATTTGAATTAGTACTCCCCGCATATATGCTTTAGCTGCATCCCAAACTGTTTCAATAGGGGTACCTTTGTTCAGGTTAAATTTAAAAAACTCCTTTAAATGCTTTTTGAGTTCAATTATATTTTTTTCATATCTAAATAGATTCTCATTTACTCTCCAGGATCTTCTTTCTCTTTTACCCATCTCGATTTCCATCCAGACCGGACTGTGGTCAGTCAAAGTCCTAGGAAATATCTTTATTTTCTTTACTTTAGAGAGTAGATTAGAAGTTAAGAGAAAAAAGTCTATTCTGGAAAAGGATTTGTGCCTGTCTGAGTAAAAAGTAAAGTCCAGTTCATTTGGATTTCGAATTCTCCAAATATCTTTCAATTCCAAATCCTCTTTCAGTTCAAAAAAAGCTTGTGGTAATTTATTCCCTATTTTGGCCGTGGTTTTTTTATCCAATCTAGGTTGGATTACTCCATTCCAGTTGCCCATTATTATAATGTTTGAATAGTCCCAATCCAGAATTTTTAAATGAAGTAACTTGTAAAAATTTTCCTGCTGTTGATTTGGGGCATATATTCCGACCAACAAGATTGGTCCAGCATCTGTAATAACTTCAACTGCAATATATCTTCCATCTTTATCTGCTTCTATAATTTTAGCTACAAGTTTCTTATTTATATATATCACCACTCCATTCTTCTTTTCCAGATTTGAAGCAGCAAATTGCGTTCCCAATTTTGAATTTATCAAGTATTTCTGATCTTGCAATTTTACATGAGTCTCCTGTAAACAGATAACATCATTATGAAATTGTCTCAAATAGTGAAATATCTTCCTTCTTTTTTGCGGAGAATTCAATCCGTTAACATTCCAAGACAAAAATTTAAGTGCCATTTGACCCTGTCTGAAGTTTTGAGAGCAATTGTTGAAGATTCTCTCCTACGGTAGCAATCTTCGGTTTAGCTCCTCCCATGACTTCAGCTTGCTGCTTATCTTTAGGTCTTTTCTCACGCTGTGGCTTTATATATTCTTGCTGCTGTTGCTTCATTTGTTTAGACATTGCTCTGGTTATGCGTTGCTCTTCCACTTTGGATGTTGTTACTTCCAAAGCCATCGCCTCCTCTGTGATAGTTTTAGACATTTCTTCCAAAGGAGAAGCTTCAAATGGTGCAAAAGGGTCAACCACAACACCACCTACTGCTCCTATTAATTCTCTTGCCTCCCTTTGCGACTGCCTTATTTGTGCTTCTGTTTCTTGATCAATCTCAGCTTGTAATTGAGCTTCTTTATCTATTGGTGAAGATGTGCGTGGAGGAGGAGAGCCCGCTTTCAAAACGTTGTAATAAAATTCTTCTGCTTTTTCAATAGTGTTAAGGCGGTATCTCACTCCTCGCAGCCTGAGTATTACACCTATTGGGGCATCCCACCTAAATTGTATGTTCTGTCTTTTCAATTCTGTCACCAAAAATCCAAAATCCTTTCTATCTCTTAACATTTTAGGTGGTAGTTCTTTAAAAACTCCAATCTCACTTCCATCAACTTGAACTGTTGTAACAAAAGAATTTTGCAAGATTTCATTTCTCATTCTTCTATCTGTAAAATATATAACCACATCTCTAGGCAGTTGTCTTTGTACCGCCACACGAGAATTAACTCTGTAGACCTTGTCCATCTTGCACAAAACCAGATCTAGTTCCACTTTCAACATAACTGCCAAAGCCTCTGCACAAATTTTCCTAAGATCTTCCCTGGTGTTCTCTTTTACACCTCTCAATCTGATAGCATATTCCATTAATCGAAATTGCATCATAGTAATCTCATTTTGCATTTTTTGTGTAACTTCTTCAATTTCTATAATTTTTGAGTCAGAAGCTCTGAATTTGGTCTCCATCTCTGAGGCAAGATTCTCCACTTTTTTATCAATCTGCAACACTACCTCAGACAGGCCTTTAACCACTGTTTGAATATCTTGTTTAACTGAATCATATTTCTCTTGAAGCATTCCTTTAACCTCCTTCTCAGATCTTTGAATTTCTTTAATAATAATATCATATTGGCTTTCTTCCTTTGTCTGAGATTGCAACTGCGCTGTTTGAGGCTGTTTCTGTTTATGTGTGGGGGGAACCCCCCCCCCCTGGTTGCTTTGTTGCCATTTTACCTCTTAAGGATCTTCCTTTTCCACAAACTCTAGCAACTTTTCCCAAAAAGTTCTCCAGATTCAATCAGGTCTATAAAAGTCAATTGGTATTTTTATTTTATGTTACCGGCGGCTGCAGGTAGAGTCCCCTGTGAGACCCCCAGAAAGCTTTTCTTGCTTCTGGGGAATTAACAGGGTGGGACTCCCTATCCACCCCGCTGAAGCTCCGGACGACTGGGAAACTCTGCTTCAAAGCAGAACAAGACAGCGCGGCAGCATTACCAATAACAATGAAAAATAAGGAAGATTTCAAACTTCTCACTAAACAGCAAGTATTGGAAGCTTTTTGGACTATTTTAAAGAGTTTTTAAAGTGAAAGTAATTTGGCTCTGAGAAAAGGGGAGGAAAAAAAATGGCGCTTGCTTTCAGTGGAGAGAGCTGAAAGTGAAAGTAATTTGATTACTGTATCCGGCTACATTTTGAAGTAACAAATCTGGCTGGAAGAGGCAGAAGTATCCAAAAAACAAAGTGAGAGCCATTAGAAGCGCCCCCACACCTAAGTCAAAAACTGAGCTTCAAGCATTTTGGGGGCTGTTGAACTTCTATGCTATGTTCCTCAAGGGTAAGGCCACCGTGGCCGATCCCTTGCACAGACTGCTAGGGAAAAACGTTCCTTGGGTGTGGGGTAAAGCGGAATCTGCCGCTTTTAACGCTGTTAAGACTCTTTTATCTGAGGACAGTTTCCTCATTCAACACAACACAGAACTGCCGCTTGTACTTGTGTGTGATGCATCCCCATTTGGAGTTGGCGCCGTTTTGAGCCATAGACTGCCGAATGGACTAGAGGCGCCTATAGCGTACTACTCTCGCACCCTGTCCAGTGCAGAGCACAATTATAGTCAACTGGACAGGGAGGCTTTGGCCGCTGTTGCGGGAGGGAAAAAATTCCACGATTACTTATTTGGCCGGACATTTGAACTGATCACGGATCACAGGCCACTATTAGGACTTTTCACAGGGGACAGGCCCACCCCCAGTGCCCTGTCTCCTCGAATGACGAGTTGGGTGATTTTCTTGTTGGCCTACTCGTACCGGCTAATCCACAGACCCAGACGGACTCTAGGCCATGCTGACGCCCTTAGCCGCTGCCCCCTACCTGACATTCTGGAAGACCCCACTCCAGAGGCTCCTGTTTTATTAATTGATGTTATGTCTTTGGGATCCATCTCCTCTTGCAAGGTTGCACGGGCCTCTGCTAAGGATACTGTCCTTCGCACTGTATTGAGCTGGGTATTATGGGGGTGGCCTTCCAAGGTGGACTGTGAGGAATTTCAGACGTTTTTCAACAAAAAGAATGAACTGTCAATGCAAGGGGGGTGTTTATTGTGGGGCGATAGAGTGGTTATTCCTTCAAGGTTACACACACGTGTTTTGGATTTATTGCATGTGGGACATCCCAGTATTGTCAGAATGAAGGGACTAGCGAGAAGCTATGTTTGGTGGCCAAAATTGGATTCTGACATTTCTGAGTGGGTAGGGAAGTGCAGGCCCTGCCAGGAGTCCCGCCCTGACCCCCCGGTAGCACCCGTTCAAGAGTGGGAAAAACCAAAGGCACCATGGGGGAGGATCCATATCGATTTCGCTGGGCCATTCCATGGGCAAACATTCTTAATTGTTGTTGATGCATTTTCCAAATGGTTAGAAATTATCCTAATGTCTTCTACCATGGCTGAAGCAGTTATCAAGGCCCTCAGAAAACTCTTTGCTACACATGGGTTACTGGACACCCTGGTGTCCGATAATGGGCCCCAATTTACAGCAACTCAGTTTGAGGGCTATCTAGCTGAATTAGGAATTAGGCATGCCTTACCAGCCCCTTTTCATCCGGCTTCGAATGGCCTTGCAGAGAGATTCGTGAGAACGGCCAAAGAAGCATTATCTAGATTAGATAATGGGGATTGGCAGGCCAGAATAGATCAATTCCTGGTAATTCAACATGCCACCCCATGCCCGACCACCGGACGCAGCCCTGCTGAACTATTAATGGGTAGGAAGCTGAGATGTGTCCTGGATAGACTCCACCCCAACTACTCCCATGAGAAATTCAAGGGAGAGGGAGTTGGCCTATGGCAATTCCAAATTGGGGCACCGGTACTGGCGAGAAATTATGCCAGCGGACCATTGTGGGTACCGGGAACAATCTTAGGAATCACCGGCCCTAAATCATGCACAGTAGACATAGGACAAGGCAAGATCTGGAAACGACACATAGATCAGCTAAGGAAGCGGATAGCTAGCGAGGTCTGGGAAAATCCATAAAAGTTTGAACCTGACTTTAACAGTTTCTCCAAAACAGCTACCTCAAGCCCGAACAGGCGGGAATACTTATCTGACAAATCCTGGCTCCAGTGTTGCCCTGAAGAGCCGACACTCCCAGTCAGAGAAAACCACGCCTCCGAAGAAATCCAGGAGGTTCCATTGACGGAGCCGAGAGAGACAGACGGTCCCTCCGACCGGCTTGACGCCTCCCCAACAACTGAACTGCGCAGGTCGACCTGAGCGAGAACATGCCCTGGTCACCTGCGAGACTTTGTGTGTAAATATATAAATAAGTAGTGTAATTCCCTTCTGGGAATGGAGGGGTAGATATCTAATTTGAGCAGGAGTTTCAAATGTTTGGGGTTCTGTGATTGGTTGACCATTATTACTTGAAGTGTATATAAGGAGGGCTGCTGCCCTGAGTTTTTGCTGAAGTATCACCCTGTGTTAAAGAGCTGTTGTCAATAGCTTGCAGAGGGTTGGACTAGAAGACCTCCAAGGTCCCTTCTAGCTCTATTCTCTTCTGAATTCTGATACCGCAAAAGGGAGAAGGGTTTTCCTTTTCTTTATTTTCTTTATTTTTTATTGACAGGCCCATTTACACCTCACATGCTTTTTCCAGTGGTGGAATTCAATTTTTTTTACTACCAGTTCTGTGAGCGTGGCTTGGTGGGCATGGTGTGGCTTGGTGGGTGTGGCTTGGTGGGCATGGCAGGGGAAAGATACTGCAAAATCTCCATTCCCACCCCACTCTGGGGCCAGCCAGAAGTGGTATTTGCCAGTTCTCCAAACTACTCAAAATTCCCGCTACCAGTTCTCCGGAACCTATCAGAACGTGCTGGATTTCACCCCTGGCTTTTTCTTATTCACCTCAAAATATGGGCAAATATGCAAAAAAGCAGGGTTAGTCTGGATTTTAAGGGCACTTCAAATCTTCAACTGACCATCAATTATTAGATTGTCTACTTTGTTTGAGCTATTTTGTGTATGATAAATCAACCTCTTGGTGGCATACAGACAAATCCACGGGATCTCTTAATACTATCAGTATTTTTTTCAAATCTGAAAAAAGGGGCAAATCTGAAAAAAGCTCATAAGGAGAAAAAAATGGTTTATGCTTATAACTTTGCTTCACGAAGCAAAATTCAAGAACAAAACCAAGAAAAAGGCACATATTTTAATTTTTAAAAATATCTAAAATCAAATGGTATATTTGGAATTTATTTTAAAAAGACAACTCTATTTTTTGTATTTTTCACATAAATGGGAAACACTGTACATAAAGTGGACCCACTTCAGGGGTGAAATCCAGTAGGTTCTGACAGGTTCTGGAGAACTGGTAGCGGAAATTTTGAGTAGTTCAGAGAACCAGCAAATACCACCTCTGGCTGGTCCCAGAGTGGCGCGGAAATGGAGATTTTGTAGTGTCGTTCCCCTGCCACACCCACCAAGCCACGCCCACCAAGCCATGCCACACCCACTAAGCCATGCCCACAGAACCAGTAGTAAAAAAATGAATTTCACCACTGACCCACTTGTACATCAAATGTTAAATGATCCAAATACAGACACTCCTTGACTTACAACAGTTCATTTAGTGACCGTTTGAAGTTACAACGGCTCTGTAAAAAGTGACTTATGGCCATTTTTCACATGACCATCGTAGCATCCCCATGATCAAAATTCAGATGCTTGGCAACAGACTCAAATTTATGACAGTTGCAGTATCCCGGGGTCATGGTTTTTTTTGTGACTTTCTGACAAGCCAAGTCAACGGGGAAGCCAGATTCACTTAACAACCATATTATTAATTTAACAGCTGCATTGATTCATTTAACATCTTCAGTGGCTCCCTTAACAACGGTGGCAAGAAAGGTCATAACACGGGGCAAAAGTCTCACTTAACAAATGTCTCATGTTGCAACAGAACTTTTGGGCTCAGTTATGGTCGTAAGTCTAAGACTACTTTTAAAGCACAAAAGTGTGGTAAAATAATCTTAAGGACAGCTTTCTGAAATAAAAAACTGTCTGTATTACCATACTTTTTGGAGTATAAGACGCACCCCGCCCCCAAAAGAGGGTGGAAATGTCTATGCGCCTTATACACCAAATGTTGTTGAAGCCCCGCCCACCTGCTGGTCTCCACCCTTCAGCCCCCACCCACTGCCAAACCCTGCCACCTAACCAGCTGAAAATGTAACATGCGGAGGCCAAAAATGCAATGCACGAAGGCCAAAAATGTGATGCGCGGAGGTGGCAATCAATGGCAATATGCTGTGGTGATCCTGGAAGTCTGTAATGGGTCTAAAACGGTGCGTGCGGAGGCCAAAAATGCAACACATGGAGGCAGAGATGGGCTGTGGTGATCCCCACAGCCTAAAACAGCTGATTGGCGGTATTCCAGGAGGCCGATCCAACTGCCAATCAGCTGCTTGTGCTGAATCAGACTGTGATAATATGCTGACGCTGACCAGGCTGTTTTCTGTTTTCTGCAAGGACACTAGCCAGATGAATACCAGATGGATGCTGGTAGGCAGAGGCAGAATTTTTTTTCTTGTTTTCCTCTCCAAAAACTAATGTGCATCTTATACTCTGGAGCATCTTATACTCCGAAAAATATGGTTGTCAAGAATGTATGGTCACTGCATCTATAAGGCATTAAAAAAAATAGTAAATCGGTAGCGGTATTGATAGCGGTATTGGTAGTAAAATAGTACATAAAAACACTTAGCAAAACTCACCCCACTGCGTCGTATAAACTGCACAGTGAGGAAAGGACAGATAAATGTTTCCCTGCCTACTTGCTGGGGTTTGGTTTTCAGCTTCCCCCCAGATAAGGCTCTGTGGTTTGAGTCCCTTCCTTCCGAAGCCAGGCAGAGGGAGATCTCTGCGAAGGAAGGGATGACACAGGAAGGGATGGTTGACAGCTGAGCAGAAGGCTAAGGCCGAATGGGAAAGGAAGGAAAAGAAAAAGAAGGATAGAGACATGCAGACACAACTTCCAAGTTGGGACTTGTTGGAGGAAGGAAAGCCAGGGGTGTGGTCTTCTTTCTCTCCAGCAAGTCCCAACTTGGAGGTTGCCTGGAGAATCCAGGGGTGTGAGTTCGTGCATGCAGACTGAGCCAGCCTCCCTGACACTCCCCTACTCTTCCATTACTCAATCTCATTCCAGCTTCTAGTCTAGACAAGCAGAGGAAGAGCAGTAAGAGAAGCAACCTTTTGCATGAACAAGGACGGGTTATGAAGGCATTATTAATCCAGCGAAGGCAGGAGACACTGGCCCGTCTGTGACCTGAAGTGGATGGCTATCCCCCCATGTAAGTAATTTTTTTAAAACTTTGGTGGGAGGATTGTAAGTGGTACTTGAGGCCCAGTTCAAGCAGGGGGAAAAAGAAGGGAAGGGAGGCAGGTAAAGAAGCGGTCCCACTGTATGAAATAATTGGGGGCATTCCTTGAATTGTTCTGTTTGGGAATTTGGAAATGAAAGGAATGAACAGAAATGTATGATAAGAATCTAGGACAACGTTTACCGATTATGCTGCTATCCAAACAGTCACAATTCATCTTAATTTATAAATAATGGCAATGGCAACGACACGCAAAGCATTAACACAAAATTCCACAAGGGAGGGAGGGAGGGAGGGAGGAAGGAAGGAGAAAAAAACAGAAAAGAAAAGAATGTGTGTGAGAGAGAGAGAGAGAGAGAGAAAAGAAAGAAAGAGAGAGAGAAGGGAGGAGAAAAAACAAAAGAGAATGTTAGAGAATGAGAAAGGAAAGAAAGAAAGAAAGAAAGAAAGAAAGAAAGAAAGAAAGAAAGAAAGAAAGATTTTTTTTCCAGATTCTGGTTAGCATTATCATTTATTTGTGCATTTCAATTGAGAGACGCAGAAAGAGAGACCTACATTCCACTGCAATGGAAAATTTCTATGGAAAATTCAGGCATGAGGAGGAAAGCGTTTGAAAATGAAATAACCAGGGTTAGTAAGGACTTTCCTGCTTGATGCTTATTAAAGTGCATCACTGGATAGGAACACTGTACTGAGTTATAGTGATACCTATTTATCTACTCGCGTTTGCATGCTTTCAAAGGAGTTGGGGTGAGGACAGGAATTCATCCTGTCTCATGGGACTCGGGTCTGGAACCTGGGCTGCCAACTTTCCAGATGACAAGCCTAGTGTATTAACTGCTGAGCCACCAGACTACCTCTAAAAAGGTAAAAGGTATGGAGGCAAATGTCTATGGAGATTCTCAGTCATCCAGGTCATTGTTGTTCCAAAGATGCTTTTTCAAGGGGCAACTAGACTTCCTGATTTTTCTTTGAAGATGTTTCACTTCTCATCCAAAAAGCTTCTTCATCTCTGAAGCTCAGAGCTCAAAGCTGAAGAAGCTTCTTGGATGAGAAGAAGCTTCTTGGATGAGAAGCAAAACATCTTCAAAGAAAAAACAGAAAGCCCAGTTGCCTCTTGAAAAAGCATCTTTGGTTTGGAGGCAAAATTCAAGAAGGTGACCAGAGATTATCCACTAGGGTAAGGAAGCCAATGTGAGAGGTAGCACAATCAGAAAAGCAAACAGAACAAGAAAAGAATATGGCCAACATGTCCCAGAGATTAGATCTTGTGAGACCAGTAATTTCAAGCCCATCTCTGGCTCATTGCAACTAGAGGAGCCATGTTGGTGCAGTGGTTAGAATGAAGTATTGCAGGTTAATTCTTCCCACAGGCCAGAGTTCGATCCTGACCGGCTCATGGTTGATTCAACCTTCCATCCTTCTGGTAAAACGAGAACCCAAGTTTTGGGGGGCAATATGCTAAGTAAACCACTTAGAGAGGACTGTAAAACACTATGAAGCAATATATAAGTCTAAGTGCTATTGCTAGTGCTAGGAAATTTATTTTTGGTGGTGAGGTATATGAATACCTCACCACCAATCCATCTCTTGACATCTCAAACTTCTCCATGCTTTCCTTCTTAACAGGGCGCCCCCATTCCATTTGCTGAACACTACCACCAATGATTGCCTCTTCACATCAGGAAACAGCACCCTCGTGAGCTCCTCAACCTCCAGCATCGCTGGTATTGTGTTTCTCCTCCTGGCTGCCCTGATTGGGCTACCTGGAAACTTCTTTGTGATTTGGAGCATCCTGTGGAAAATGAAGCCGAGCCATCGCTCAGTCACCTGCCTTCTTGTCCTAAACTTGGCAGTGGCAGATGGAGTAGTTCTTCTCCTGACACCCTTCTTCGTCCTCTTCCTTATCTTCAAGACCTGGCTGTTTGGGTTGCCCATTTGCAAAGCAGTGTACTACCTGTGTTGCATCAACATGTTCGCTAGCATCTTCATCATCACCCTCATGAGCGCAGATCGCTACCTGGCAGTCAACCAGCCCTATTATTCCCAAGCCATCCGGAAGAAGAACCTGGTAGTCAAGATCTTGGTGGGGATTTGGATGGGGGCCATTTTGTTGTCTCTGCCAGCTTTCTTCTTCCGGCAAGTCCTAAAGGAACCCTCACAGAAATATCTCATTTGTGAGCCTTGTCACTCCAGGAAGAGCCTGACCATCTTCCACTTCACAATGGAGACCGTGGTAGCCTTTGTGATTCCATTCACCATCATTGTTGGCTGCTATTCTGCCATTCTTGTCCGCCTCAGGGGGGTACGGAAGAGAAAAGGGGCTCGTACGGAGAAACTGATCGTGGCCATTGTGATCTGTTTTGCTGTCCTATGGATGCCCTACCACATCATCAACATGATCCAAGTGGCTTCCAATCTAACCTCGGGGAAAATGGCGGAGCGACTGGGACAGGCCTGGAAGAATGGACGAGCAGGAGCCACAGCATTAGCCTTCTTGAGTAGCAGTATTAACCCTGTACTCTATGTTTTTGCCGCTGGGAATCTCATTAAGACTTCGGGTGCCAATTTCATTGCTCAGTTCTTTGAGGGAGCGTCTGAGGGGCTCCAACGGAGGTCTCAGTCTCAGAAAAACTTGGACAAAGACTTAATACCAGTTGCTGGGGCATCTGTAAACCTGGACCAGCAGTTATTGGGAAATTGTGATAGGGTCGACAAGGACACAGATTGTAGGCTGACCGATGGCACAACACATAACACTTCCTAGACTGAGTCACTACACAAGAAATTCCAAAACTGCCTTAGGCAGGACCAGTTCCTCCAGCATATGACTGTCAACACTGATTAGGCAGTGTTGATATTTCATGCAGAGGTCTTATGAAGTGAAAATTGAAGCTAGGGTCATTTGCCTGTGAAATATGAATTTCCAGTTCTGCTACCTACCTGCTCTTTGTGTAAAACCAAGATTCAGAGAAAGAAATCAAGATTCATGAGCCAAGGTGGCGCAGTAGTTAGAGTGCTGTACTAAAACTACTTCAGCTGACTGCTAGTTCAGCAGATCAGCAGATCAAATCTCACCGGCTCAAGGTTGACTCAGCCTTCCATCCTTCCGAGGTGGGTAAAATGAGGACCCAGATTGTTGGGGGCAATATGCTATTTAGTATACTGTCAAGTCCTCGGAGAGTGGGCAGCATAGAAATATGATTAATAAAAAATAAATAAATAATAAAAGCGTCAGTAACATTTCTACACTACATGACATGTGCAACTATTCTCTCTCTCTCTCTTCCATCTTTCCTCTTTATACCTAAGTTTCATGTCAGTGTTGTTTATTTCTTTGTTTATTTGTTTTTTTCATGACTGTATTGTCTCTTCTTGCCACATCCATTTGAAGAAATGCAATACATTGATTTTAGAACTGTATTTTCTTTTTAATTTTCATAGCTAGGCTTTAGGCTTGATTCTTGTGAAAAGAGCAAATATCTGTGGTTGATTTTGAGCATGTACAGAGTGTTTATCTGTTAGTAAATAAATTGTTCCTGAATGGTTGGATGCCAGTAGCCCCCCTCCCTCCTTAAAAATTACATACAGATTTTTCAGGGGTGGGCTTCAAAACTTTTACCAAACTGGTTCTCTGCCCGGTTGCTGGGTGGGCATGGTGATGGTGGATGTGGCCTAGTCGGCCTCTGCACCACAGCAGGACGGGGGGGGGGTGTTTCTGCCCTCCCCAGGCTCCAGAGGCTTTCCTTGAGACTCCCAGAGGCAAAAAACCAGCCTTCCCAGGCTCCAGAGGCCCTCAGAATTCCGGTAGGCCCATTTTTCACCCTCCGCACGTGTCTTGCACTTACCTGCATCCAAAATTGACCACGTGGGGACTCCTGGGAGGGGCTGGGTGGGATGAGGGGGGCTAGCCAGGAGTGGGATTTGGGGGTTCTCCAAACTGCACAGAATCTTAGCTAGAGGTTCTCCCGAACCCCTACGAACCCCCAGCAGCCCACCCCTGGATTTTTTGCAGGGAATATTTGGATGAGAAAAAAAATAAATATAATTTCTCAAATATCTTAAAATTAAAAGCAAAGCGAAAAAAGGGAGGGGGGAAATGTTTGACAGAAGCCAGTTGAATAAACTGATACACACACACATAAGCATATAAACATGAAGTTGAGTGTAGGGGTTCATGATAAAAGAACATATTAGGTTTTCACCGTGGAATATATTTGCAATCTGTCTTCTGATAAGCTAAAAGGAATCAGAGGAATTTCTGCAGTAAATTCTTTCATTATCTGCTTGCAGGCAGAATTCCTCCAACATGCACATTTTCTAAAAGCAGAGAAAGGCATTTGTGTGTCTGTTTTTTTTTAAAGATAAAAGGAGGAGGCGGAGGAGAGGAGGAGGAGGGGGAGGAGGGTAAAAACCAAAAATGGAATCTCTTTTTACTTCAGATAACCTCTCTGTGTATACTACAGTCAGTAGGAATGCAGAAATTGAGGTTGAAAATCTCCAGTGCATGAGTACATAGGACAACAATATTTGTCTTGGGCTGTTAACAATAATAAACTGGTTATTATATACAAATGATTTGTGCATTCCATTTATCTCCTTGTGTTCTTTTAATGACAAGCCAGTGGGAAAGTTTAGATAACTGAAATATAGCATGCCTATCGGTGACAAATATGCTTTTCTTCCACATTTTTTTCTTGCATTAAAAAAAAAAAAGTATTCAACCCATTTTTATGGGGCGGATATGCCTGTTAAAAATAGGCCCAGACAAGATAAAACAAGATCTTTTCCTTGTTTGGGTGCTTCATGGAAGAAACACAACCTGGTTCACCTCATTGAGGGATGATGATGATGATGATGATGATGATGATGATATTGTCATATTGGACATTAATGCAGTTGAGTGAGTCCAGAGGTATTTCATGAGAAGAGTCCTCCACTCCTCTGCTCGCAACAGAATACCTTATGCCACCAGGCTTGAAATTTTGGGCTTATATCGTCACTGCTACCAGATCCAGAGAACTGGGCCGAACCGGGAGGAACCCACCTCTGACTATACAGCCTTTGATCTGACATAAGCGTAGTACATAAAATTATCTGTTACAACGTCCTACCTGTCAATGACTACTTCAGCTTCAACCGTAACAATATACGAGCACACAATAGATATAAACCGGTCCAAACTCGATTGCAGAAAATACAACTTCAGCAACAGAGTGGTCAAGGCCTGGAATGCACTACCTGACTCTGTGGTTTCATCCCCAAACCCCCAAAATTTTAACCTTAGGCTGTCTACAGTTGACCTCAGCCCATTCCTAAGGGGTCTGTAAGGGGCGTGCATAAGAGCACCAACGTGCCTATTGTCCTGGTTCTAGGGTCCCCATTTATTCGTATCCATTTCCTGTATTCATAATCATGTTTATACTTATATCTGTTATCTTATACATGCTTTACAAAATAAATAAATAAAATAAATAAAATAAATAAAATAAATAAAATAAATAAA
>WNWU01013208.1:248267-262361 GCA_012654045.1 Ptyas mucosa
ATTCTATTCTATTCTATTCTATTCTATTCTATTCTATTCTATTCTATTCTATTCTATTCTATTCTATTCTATTCTATTCTATTCTATTCTATTCTAGTTCAACTCTCAGAATTCCCCAGCAAGCAATGGCTGAAAGACACTACCCTAAATTCATTCAACTTGCAGAAATTCAGTGCCTATCCCTCCTAGAAGAATGAACTATCTTAGGAAATATTTAAAAAAGGGCAGAATATTATATTTCCCAAAAGGGAGAAATGGAGAAACATGTTTCTAGAGGCAGAAAGCATTCCCTCACTTTCCTTAATAGCCCACAGCAGATGTCAGCACTTAAGAGATAAAGAGTTTATTGAAAGAGGAAGACAAGTATCTAGATAGCACTATTCATAAGCAAAGCAAATACTGCAAGCAGAAATCCATTCAAGACAGCTTTTTTGAAATTCCTTGCAGCAAAGTCTGACAAAGGCAGAATGGGAGGATTAGAAGCAGTCTCCTCACCCAAGAGCCAACACAGGATGAAAGCCATTAAGACACAATATGAATTGCTCAACACCCTTTCAGAACACAAGCCCCTTCATTGCACCATCCCAGAGCAGTCCAAACTTCACCTGGAATTGGAGCTCAGATAAACAATAAGCCAGAGGCTGACCAGATTAGTTCAGACAAACACCTAGGATTTGCATTTCCTCTTTTGCCTATAGAACCAGTTATGACCCCTACATGACCCCATAGGAATCTGACAACAGGCAATAGAATATATGTTCTTCCACAGGAACAGGAAGCTCAAGTGCAAAGCCCAAGATAAAGTATGAAACCCCCCATTCTCAATTCCATTTTGTCAGCTGCCCAGAGCCACAAACCCATGTGGTTCTACTTCATCAATAAACCATCTTTCCAATCAGCCTCCACTGTCTCCAGTGTCTTTCTTCCAGCTTGGAACTGAACCAGACGCAGTGGTGGGATTCAGCCAGTTCGCACCACTTCAGGAGAACCGGTTGTTAACTTTCTGAGCAGTTTGGCAAACTGGTTGTTGGAAGAAATTATTAGGGCAGAGAACCGGTTGTTAAATTACTTGAATCCCACCACTGAGCAGATGGAATTTTTTTGCAACAGGGCTAACAAGAAGAAAAGACAAAAAGAAAATACAATAAAATCTTTCTCCACAACATGAGAAAAAACAAATGCAAAATAATTATGATGCAGTAATCATGACACTGCATATCTAACCCACATATCTAACTCTAACTCGTATAGTGCTGCTAATAATCAAATATTATTTTAACAGCATATTTTAGTTTATGTTTGTTAAATGCTATACCCTGTATTTGATCTGGGAAGTCCGGGGTGGGGGGAAGAGGGAGGGTATTTGGAGGGGTGGGGGGGAGCGGGGAGGGAAGGAGGGAAGGGGGGAGGAAGGATGGGGAAAATTGGTTGTAATCTTTGATAAAACTTTTTAATAAAAAAAAAATTCCACAGGATTCCTCAAAGCAGAAGTAAATTTGCAGATAAGAATATGTTTTCTAAGAACGCAGCAATCTTGAGCTTCCAAAATACATACCAAGAAGTGTTATACAAATCTTTATGCCTGGTCAGAGAACAAGAAACTGCAGCCAGTTAACATAAATACTAATATCTCAGCGACTTTAATTCACTTAAAGAATGAGAGACATTAAAATACATTGTACAATCTTGATCTGGGTCAACATTTTAACAATCTAGTGGTCTGCCAACAGTCTGCAGAGCTGGCAGCAGAGTCAGACAGTGAGGAGGTTGGGGAGGAATATCAGCCAGTCCTGGAGTCTGGGGAAGGCTTGGACTAGGGGGTCTGTGTCGGAGGCAGAGAAAGGGCCATCTGGGAGGTACGTGGTGCCTCTGGAGCCTCCAGAGTCGGACCTCAGTGAGGCAGAGGAACAGGGGGAGCCTGTTTCCAGTGCACGCATGCACAGAGCTGCCAGAAGGCAAGAACAGTTAAAACAAAAGGGACAACTCAGGAGTAAGGCTTGGAGAAGATTGGCCCCTCCCATAAGACTTAAAAGAGGAGCAAAGGCACGTGGGCCTTTGCAGGAAGCAACATTGTTAATTCTGGGCAGTTTAAAGTCTGAAGCTCTGTTTGATGCTGCACTCCGTGTGGCTTTGCCAATTAGGTCTTTGGCAGCATGTCAAGGGAGATAAAAGTGGGTGATTAACAGTGTTATCCCGAAGGACTCTTTACAACTATTTGGGACTCATCTGTGAATGAACAGAATTCACAGAGGTTGCAATAAAAGAGGTTTTTGGGACTACTCATGTGTTTTACTGACTGAGGAAGCCTAGGTCAGAACACCTCGGAAGGATGGAAGGCTGAGTCAACCTTGAACCTGGTGGGATTCAAACTGCCAAACTGATGGCAGCCAGTGATCATCAGACGTAGCCTGCAGTACTGCACTCTAACCACTTGTCTGTTTCTTCCCCCCCCCCCCCCCCCACCGGCCATCCATGAATACCAACATTTTCACTTGAAGGGGAAGTTCACAACTTTTTTTTTGCATTTCATTTTCTGTGGAATTTCTGCACCCCATCTGGCTGTTTTGACAGTGCCTGCATCACCACACACCCACCACAGATCCTATGAAGGCTTGAAGTGCTGCAAAATTCCTTGTGAAGAGTTTCTTTGTGACTAGATGGCTCAGTGGCTAAGATACTAAGCTTGTCAATCAGAAAGGCTGGCAGTTCAGTGGTTCAAATCCCTAGTACAGATCTCCTGCCTGAGCAGGGGGTTGGACTAGATGACCTCCAAGATATCTTCCAACTCTGTTACTATTACCTTTTACCTAAAGTTTGTTGTGGCTTACCAAGGTGGGGGATTGTCTCAAGGAGAGGAAATGAGTCAGCTAAAATGTGCCAGAATACCAACAGAGGGAGCTAGTCAATCAATCAATTAAACAGAATAGATCTGGAAGAGAGGTCTTGGAGGTCCAACCCCTTGCTCAAGCAGGAGATCCTATTTGGAGACAAGTGGCTGCCCAGTCTTTTCTTAAAAACCTCCAGTCAAGCAGTGGTGGAATTCAACTTTTTTTACTACCGGTTCTGTGGGAGTGGCTTGGTGGGCGTGGTGTGGCTTGGTGGGCATGGCAGGGGAAGGATACTGTGGAATCCCCATTCCCTCCCCACTCCTGAGGGAAGAATATTGCAAAATCCCCATTCCCACCCTACTCTGGGGCCAGCCAGAGGTGGTATTTGCCAGTTCTCCAAATAATCAAAATTTCTGCTACCGGTTCTTCAGAAACTGTCAGAAACTGCTGAATAGCACCCCTGCTACAGTGATGAAGTATCTACAACTTCTGAAGGCAATCCCTTCATGGCATGGGACCAGGTTATTTTAGGAACCATCTCATTGCCAGCGGTATCAGCCCACCACACTTGATCTGGCAAAAGAGGCCTACTGAGGGCATGATTGGCCAAGGAGTTTTGACCAGGGCAAAAGTAGAAGAAGGATCTTTTCTCTGTGCCCCCTGCTTTTTGGAATATCATGCCTCTTGAAGTAAGGTCTTTCCACACTTTTTGGCCTTCTGGAAGGCCATTAAAACCTGGCTCTTCAAGGCAGGACAAGAAGCAATGGATGGAAACTAATCAAGGAGGGAATCAACTTAGCATGAAGGAGAAATTTCTCAACAGAACAATTGATCGGTGGAATGACTTGCCTCCAGAAGCTCTGGGTACTCCATCACTGGAGGTTTTTAAGAAGAGAAGGGACAACCATTTGTCTGAAAAGGTATAGGGTTGGGCCAGTCTTGAAATCCTCTGCGGGACACTACCAGTTCGCTTGCTGTGCATGCACGGTGCACACCAGACAGGCACTGCGTGTCTGCATGCAAAGTGCGTGCCAGATGCATGCTGCATGTGCGTGCAAACACACTGTGCAACAGATGCATGCTGTGTGTGCAGGCGCAGTATACCACCACACACGTGCTTCAGGTAGAAAAAGGAGCCGTTTGAAGGTAAGTAGAACAGCGGGGGGGGGACAGCTGTGCCGCATGATTTAGATTCGTTAGAATGCAGGATTTCCTGCTTTCTAGCAAATATAAATCGTGCGGCACAGCTGATCCTTGAAAATACCAATTTGGACCAACCGGTAGCTTTTTTTTACTACCAGCTCACTGAACCGGTAGATTTTATCACTACCGGTTCACCTGAACTGGTGTGAACCAGTAGGATTTCACTACTGGGTTGGACTAGAGAACTTCCAAGAGTCCTTCCAACTGTGTTATTCTGTTATTTGGCTTGAGATTGGAGATGATTGATTGATTGATTTGATTTGATTTCTTTTTTTTATTGAAAAGTTTTTACAAACATTTTAACCAAATTTTGAGCCCCACCTCCCTCCCCTTTACCCCTCCCTCCCCCCTTCTCCCCCCCCCGACTTCCCAGAGCGAAATAGGGTATTTCATTTAGCAATCTTAATCTAATACATGCTAACTATCTATAAACTCTTTTCATCCCTTTTTCACTTTAACTCCCTATTAACGTAGCTATGTAATACCATATCTTCTTAAATCCAAATATTCATTCATATACTATTTGAAACTTTTTAGCCCCTTATTTGTTTTGAATATAATCAATCCATCTTCTCCGGTTCACAATATATCTTTCTTGTGATTGGTCTTTCAAATATGCTGAGATTTTCGCCATTTCTGCTAAGTTTGATATTTTTAATGTCCATTCTTCTATGGTAGGTAAATCTTTCTTCCGATACTGCGCCACTAACAGTCTTGCTGCCATTATTAAATTTAACATCAAATTAGTTTCAATAACAGTACAGTCTGAGATAATACCCAACAAAAATAATTGTGGGGTGAAACTTATCTTTTTCTTAAGAATTTTCTGAATAATCCACCATATTTTTATCCAGAAAGCTTTAACTTTTTTACACGTCCACCATATATGATAATAAGTTGCATCATCACAATCACATCTCCAACACCTGGGTTGTTGGTTCGGATACATACATGCTAACTTTTTAGGATCTAGATGCCATCTATATAGCATTTTATAAAATTTTTCTCTCAAGTTTTGTGCTTGTGTAAATTTCACATTTCTAACCCCAATTTTTTCCCTCATTATTGGTTTCCATCATTATTGGTTCCTGGATATTCTGTGCCCATTTTATCATACAATCTTTAACTAATTCGGTTTCTGAATCTATTTCTATCAATGCATTATATAACCTTTTTATATGCGATTGACCTTGATCTCTAATTTGTTTTACCAAATTTTCATCAGTTTTTATGATACCAATGTTCTGATCCTCTTTCCATCTTGCATGTAACTGTCTGAACTGAAACCAAGTCTGGGCTATCTTTTCTCCTCTTAATACATTTAAAGACTTTAATTGCAATATATTCCTTTCCATTATAAGAAGTTCCTTATATGTAGTCCTATCTTGTTTCTGTTCCACACTTATATTTTCTATTGCATGTCTGGGTATTGCCCATATAGGTATCTTGTGATTTAATTTATATTGATATTTTCTCCAGACACGCAACAGAGCATTTCTTAATATGTGAGTCTTAAAAACATTATCCGTCTTTTTATCATACAACAGATACGCATGCCATCCATATAATAAATCATGTCCCTCAATATTCAGCATTCTATCTTCCGTTAAATTAAACCAGCCACTAATTGTTGATAAAACAGCTGCATCATAATATAATCTCAAATTAGGCATTTTAAGACCTCCTCTTTCACGTACATCTTGCATTATCTTAAGCTTTACTCTTGGTCTTTCCCCTGCCCAAATAAATTTATGAATACCTTTCTGCCATTCGTTCAAATTCGATTCTTTCTTAAGTATTGGTATCATTTGAAACAAGAATAAAAATTTTGGCAGGATATTCATTTTCACCGCTGCAATTCTTCCCAACAGGGACAACTGTAATTTATTCCATCTTTCAATCTCTTTTTGTACCTTTTGCCACAACAATTCATAATTATTTTTATATAATTTCACATTTGAAGCTGTGATACATACTCCCAAATATTTAACCTTTTTAACTATTTCAAGTCCCGTTAATCTTTCTAGCATGTCTTTTTGTCTTGTAGTCATATTTTTTACTATTATTTTAGTTTTTTTGCTTATTTATCTTAAATCCAGACACTCGCCCATACTGTATTATTATATCCATTAACTCTATAGCCGATTTAATTGGTTGGCTCAATGTAATAACCAAGTCATCTGCAAATGCTCTTAATCTATAATCTTGATGTCTTATTTTAATCTCCTTAATTTTGCTTGAATCATGTATTTTAATCAGTAATATTTCCAATATTAAAACAAACAATAATGGCGACAGGGGACAACCCTGTCTTGTTTCCTTTTCAATTTTGCAAATTTCTGTTAAACTACCATTAATTATTATTTGGGCTGTTTGTTCCTGAGATATTGCCCTAATAGATCATTTTTAAAAAATCCCCGAATTCCATCTTATCTAATTCTTTTAATAAAAATTTCCAATTCAGTTGCTCAAATGCTTTCTCAGCATCCAAAAAAATCAGTGCTGCAGGAACTTGGTTATTTCTTTTCAAATACTCCAGTAAATTTACAATCTGTCTTACGTTATATTTCATTTGTCTTCCACTTATGAATCCTGATTGGTCGTTATGAATTATTTGTTGCATAACCTGCATTAATCTATTTGCTAATATTTTGGCAAATATCTTATAGTCAATATTTAAAAGAGAGATTGGTTTATAATTTTTTGGATGACTAAGAGCTTGGTCTTCCTTTGGAATCAGTGATATTTATTTACTGCCCTGTTTAGGGTGTCCCGCTCCTTCTTAAATCAGAGGGTGAGGGAAGATCCTTTACAGGGATGAGCCGAGGAGTTTGGTCAGCACCTGTTGGACAAAATCGCTCGGATTCGGGACGGCTTGGACTCTGACTGGGCAGAGTCAGACAGGGGTGAGACAGCGGGTCCTGTGCTTTGGGAAGAGTTCGATTCTGTTACCCAGAGGAAGTGGACAGGATCATGGGAAAGCTGAGTGCGGCCACCTGTGTGTTGGATCCATGCCCCTCCTGGCTGGTTTATTCAGCCAGGTAGGTGACACGAGGCTGGATCCAGGCGGTGATAACAGCTTCTTTGAGGGAGGGGAACTTCCCGACCACCTTGAAGGAGGCGGTGGTGAGGCCCCTCCTCAAGAATCATTTTTGTCCAGTCTCCAACCTTCGCTTTTTAGCGAAGGTTGTTGAGAATGTGGTGGCACATCAGCTCCCGCTGGTCCTGGATGAAGCAGATTACCTCAACCCGTACCAATTGGGTTTCAGGCCCGGGTACAGCACGGAGACGGCATTGGTCGCTCTGGTGGATGATCTCTGGAGGGCCCGGGACAGAGGTTATTCCTCTGTTCTGGTCCTATTAGATTTTTCGGCGGCATTCGATACCGTCGACCACGGTATCCTGCTGCGTCGCCTCGAGGGGTTGGGAGTGGGAGGCACTGTTTTACGGTGGTTCTCCTCCTACCTCTCGGGTTGAACGCAAGCGGTGTTGGCAGGGGGGCAGAGATCGACCTTGAGGTCACTCACTCGTGGGGTGCCTCAGGGGTCGGTTCTCTTGCCCCTTTTGTTCAACATCTATATGAAACCGCTAGGGGAGATCATCCGTGGTTTTGGGGTGAAGTATCATCAGTATGCGGATGATACTCAGCTTTTTATTTCCACCCCGAACCAACCCAGTGAAGCCCTCGACGTGATGGCCCGGTGCCTGGAAGTGGTACGGGTCTGGATGGGTAGAAACAGATTGCAACTCAACCCGGCCAAGACCGAGTGGCTGTGGGTACCGGCATCTCGGTTCAGTGGAGAGATGCCATCACTGACTATAGGGGGTGAAGTTTTCCCCCCTGTAGATAGGGTGTGCAACTTGGGCGTCCTTCTGGACTCACGGCTGAGCTTGGAAGATCAGATAACAGCCGTGACCAGGGGGGCATTTGCCCAGATACGTCTGGTGCGCCAGTTGCGCCCCTACTTGGACCGAGATGCCCTACGCACAGTTACTCACGTGCTGGTCACCTCACGGATTGACTACTGCAATGCTCTCTACATGGGGCTTCCCTTGAGGACCACTCGGAGGCTTCAGCTGGTACAAAATGCAGCCACGCGGGTTGTGATGGGAGAATCCCGATACTCCCATGTTACACCTCTCCTGCGCAGTTTGCATTGGTTGCCAGTTGCCCTCCGGGTGAGATTCAAGGTGCTCGTGATGACCTACAAAGCCCTACATGGCCTAGGACCAGGATATTTGGCGGACCACTTACAGCCAGCAACGATATCCCATCGCCCGGTTCGCGCCCATAGAGAGGGCCTACTCAGGGTGCCGTCAGCTAGAGAGTGGCAGCTGGCAATCTCCAGGGGTAGAGCCTTCTCGGTGGGTGCCCCCACCCTCTGGAATCAACTTCCCTTGGAACTCCAATTAGCGCCTGACCTTCGCACCTTCCGCCGTGAATTAAAAACTTGGTTGTTTAATTCCCTTGACCTGGACTGATAATGGGGTTTTAAGGGTTAATTTTAAATCTTTTAAATTTTAGACTTTATTTTATATTGTGGCTTGTTTTTATTATTGTGAGCCACCCTGAGTCCATTGTGAGATAGGGCGGCATATAAGCCGAATAAATAAATAAAATAAATAAATAAATAAATAAAAGCTGTCCTCCAGGATGGAGGCACTTCTCCTCCCGTCTGGATTATTCTAAATAACTCCTTTAAAGGTTCCAACATTTCAATCTGTAGGCTTTTATAATAAGTAGCTGTCAAACTATCTGTACCTGGTGCTTTACCCACTTTTAATTGTTTGATTGCTAAAATAATTTCCTTGGAAGTTATTGGATAGTTCATTCCATCCCTTTGCTCCTGTGTAAGTATAGAAATATTCACTTCTTGTAAGTATCTATCTATATCTAAACCTTGAATTGTATCACTAGCATATAACTTCGAATAAAATTCTGTGAATGCCTTTTTAATAATATCTTGCTGATACACTTCTTTTCCTTTATACTCTATTTTCTCGATAGTACGTAATTTTTGTTTTTTCCTTAACATATAAGATAACCATCTACCTGGTTTATTGGCATTATAAAAAGTATTAAGTTTGGCATATCGTAAATGAGTTGCCACCTGGTCTGCCATCAACATATTAAACTGCCCTTTCAACAGGTTTATTGCATCTTTCACTTTCTTATCAGTTGGGTTCAAAATAAGTACTTTATCTTTCTTCCTTATCTCCTCTTCTAACTCTTTCCTCTTTTGTTCCTTTCTATGTCTATATTTATTATTCAAATATATTAGAACTCCTCTCATATAAGCCTTACTTGCATCCCAAACCATTTCCATTGGAGTGCCCTTATGCATATTCATAACAAAAAATTCCTTCGTTTGTTTTTTACATTCTTTCACATTTTCCTCATATCTAAACAAATTTTCATTTAACCTCCAAGATCTTCTATCCCCTTTTCCCTGATCCAATTCCATCCAAACCGGACTGTGATCTGATAACATCCTTGGACATATCTTAATCTTCTTTGCTCTAGAAAAGAAATCATTAGTGATTAGTATAAAATAAAATAAAATAAAATTAGTAAAAAATCAATCCTAGAAAAGGATTCATGACTGTCAGAGAAAAAGGTAAAATCTTTCTCTTCAGCATTTTGCTCTCTCCAAATATCTCTCAACTCCAAATCATCCATCATCTCAAAAAAAGATTTGGGCAGCTTAGCACGACTTTGAATACCTTGAAAGGATCCTTTTTTATCTTTTTATCTTTTGTGTATCCAGAACTCCATTCCAATTTAATTCCATTAAAATAAAAGATCTGTAATTCCATTGGGTAAACTTGTTATATAAAAGTTTGTAGAATTTTCCTTGCTGTTGATTTGATGCATATACTCCATTTACAAGTATTTTCTTCCCTTCTATTAAAAGTTCAATTATAATATATCTTCCTTGCGTGTCAGCTTCAATTAATTTAGCTGTTAAATCCTTCTTTAAATATATAACTACTCCATTTTTCTTGTCTGGTGCCGAAACAATAAAATGCATTCCCAATCTAGAGTTTGTTAAATATTTCTGATCTTTTGTTCTAATATGAGTCTCCTGCAAACAGATAACATCATTTTTATATTGGTTCAAATAATGAAATATTTTCTTCCTCTTTTGTGGTGAATTTAAACCATTAACATTCCAAGTTAGAAATTTAGTCATCATTTTTTGGAACTTGAAGTTTCTGAAACACATCCTGCAAATCCAGGTACACCTGCCTCTTTGGTTTTGCTCCTCCCACTACTTCCTTAGTAACATCATGGGCTTTAATTTTAAATTGCTGTTCCTTTTGTTCTTGTTGTTTACATCTAGATGTGGCTCTTGTCACTCTTAGTTCCTTTACTTCTTCTATTGGTACCAACGGGTGTTCAATATCCACTAATTGCTGTATTTCTTCTACAGTCAGTGAGTTCATTCCTTCAGCTTATATCTGCTTCTCTTCTGTTTTTTTCTGCCTTGTCCCTTCTTCATTTGTCTTTTTAGTTTCCGGAAATGGTGGGGGTCCAGCTTTCAATACATTGCTATAAAAATCTTTTGCTTTCAACATTGTATTAAGTCAATATCTTGTTCCTAAATAGTTCACCACTATTTCAACTGGTATATCCCATCTAAACCGGTGCTGTCATTTTTTAAATTCATCTGCCAGAAAGGCAAACTCCTTCCTTTGTCTTAGAATTTTGGGGGGGATTTCTTTCATCATTACAACCTCTTGGTCTTCCACTTTAAATCTCTTGTCATAAAAAAACTTGTATAATCTCATTTCGAATTATCCTTTTTGTGAAGTAAATCACAATATCTCTTGGAAGTTTCCTCTGCCTCGCAATCCCGGAATTAACACGAAATATTTTATCAATTTCCATTATAAGTTCCTTGGGTTGCCATCCCATTATAGGTGCAAAAGCCTTTGCGAATATCTCAGATTTTCTTGCTGATTCTCTTTCATTCCTCTTACTCTCAACGCAAATTCCATATCTCTATATTGAGACATTACTGCTGCTTCTTCAAGCCTCTCCATCTTATTTTGAGCATCAATCATTTCCTCTTCCAATTTTAAATTACTTTGACTAATTTCTACCACCACTTCGTCCAACTCCACAATATACTTAGCCAACCCCTGAAATGCCATTACAATATCTTCTCTCATTTCCTTATTCTTAATATTAATAGTTTCTCTAATTTCACCCACTTCATCTGACATTCCTTCCATCCCTTTCGTTATTAGCTCCATTTTATTATTCATTTGCTCCATCTTACTATTCGTTTCTTCCATTTTGACTTCTATTTCTTTGGTTTGAGATTTTAAAGCCTCCTGTAAATCCCTTAGTGTCAGTGGTGGTTGTAGTTGTACCTGTGTAGCAAATACTGGGGATGGCATCATGCCCTGTAATTTTGACTGCTGTACTGGAGAGGCCCCTGCGTTTTTGGAGAGAAGAGTTTTCACTGACTTAGATGCCATTCTTAAGTCAATAACTTTCATTTTTCCACCCCTATAAGTCTCGTCAAGTTAAGTTTTGATTTAGTCCTTCTATGAAAATCACTTCTCTATTTAAAGGAATCAGAACTATGATTTTAAATTTAATTTTCCCTTTTAAAATCTTTAAAATTCTTTTATCCAATCTCCGAGTCTATTAAATGTTCCTAAACAGCATGTTCAGGCTCTTTCTGCCCTTCACTTTCACTTCCACTTTCTCTTTCCTCTCAATTTTGTTCAGACGCCATTTTCCCTCTGCTTTCAAGATAATCTCGAAGAAAGATTATTATTCCAAAGTTGAAGTCCAATACTTGCTATTTCAATTGCTCCTGCTTCCGCTCCACCTGCTTCTGTTACTTTCGATGTTAATTATTGCTTGCAGGGATGGTTACAGTGTCTTGTTCTGCATTAATGCAGAAGCGTCCCGTATCCAGAGATGATTCAGACTCCATGGGAACTCTCACCCTACGAGTCCCAGATTGATATTCTGGGGCTCTAGGGGAGCTCTACCTCTGCCCAAAAATTCACTTTCCCTTCTTCGCCCAAAGGGGAAGTTTTCCAACTGCGAAACAGCTGACTTTCATGGTTTAACGGATCAACGGGGCTGGCGATCAGAGCTGATCGTCCACGACGCCTGCTTTGCATCTGATTTGATTTGATTTCTATAGCTGCCCATTTCAGTAAAAAACTCTGGGTGGTTCACCATTAAAAAAACATATATTATAAGTGGAATCTTATGTATAATAAATAAACCACATTAAACACTAAACAATAAAAAAATTAAAACACTAAAAAAAATTACAACATCTGATTTTGAATATATACAAAGAAAGGCAGAATGACCTTGGTGCTTGGGAGCATAGCCAGGTCTTAAAAGCTTTATAGAAAGCTAATAGGGTTGGGGCCATTCTAACCTCTGAAAGGAGGATGTTCCATAGAGCAAGGGCTTGTAGGGAATTAGCACCCACCCGTCTTCTAGAAAAATGAAATATTTTAGGAAATATTAAAAGGGCAGAATATTTCCCCAAAAAAGGGAGGCAGAAACTCAGCCCCAACCACCACCTTTGTTAATGGGCCATTAAGGCTGAGCCAGTCCGTTCTACATAACAAAGATAGGATTGACACACCAACAGAAGATAGAGTAATTAGTAAGATCATGGAATGTGCAGAAATGGACAGACTCACAAAGGAACTACAAGATAAAGAGGAACACGATTATTATCTAGTATGGGAAAAGTGGTATACTTGGTTGGAAAATAGAAAAAGGAAAAAAGAATAGGGAACAATTGGAGTTACAGAAACAGGAACATAAATCACTAACATAAGCTAACATAAAGATAGATATATGAGTAAGACCAAACAAGGAAGAGTCAAAACACAAATAAGAACATACATTACAGTTGCGATATCTTTGACAAAATGTATATTTGAACTCTTTGTTTACATGTTTTGTTTTGTATGTTTTGTTGTCACTCATTTTGTCTTGTTTGTACTTTTAAACAAATAAAAATTTATTAAAAAAATAAAATAAAATAAAAAACAAAGATAGGATTAGCCCTCTACCTATCTAGCAATAAAACTCACCACAGGGCACCTGGAGAGATTGCATCACCCAGCAAGGCTCAACCAAGCCTGGAACTCAAAAGACAACCTACAGAGTTACCCCTGCATGGCCCCATGGCAGTCTGACAACCAATCAGAATGCAAGCTCAAGTTCAAAGCTCAACAGAGGGCATGAAACCCAGGCACTCTCAGCATCTCTGCCCCTTTTCTGCTCAGGAACTCAAGCCGTGTGATCCTGTTCATCAATAAACCTTCTTTCCAAGCAACTTCCATGAATCCAGTGTCTTTTTCCCCACTTGGAACTGAACCCCGAAGGATATTTCTTCCAACAGGCTGCTGCAGGAAAAGCTCATCTTTCAGTCCCCATCAACCGACATTCTTTGCCACCTCTATCCTGATCTTGCATTTTGTTTCTTATCTTGGTACCTAAAGCTTTTAATATTATTATATTATATGATAGCAGTGTTCCAATATTTGAGGGGCTTCCAGAGAGAGGAAGGGGTCAAGCTATTTTCCAAGGCATCCGAAGGCCAGACAAGGAATAATGGATGGAAACTGGTCAAGGAGAGATTCAACCTAGAAATAGTCTTGGTGGTGCAGCAGACTAAAGTGCTGTTAAGTAGCACCAGCTGCCTGCAATTACTGCAAATTCAAATCTCACCAGGCTCAAGGTTGATTCAGCCTTCCATCCTTCCGAGGTAGGTAAAATGAGGACCCGGTTTGTTGGGGCAATAAGCTGACTTTGTATAAAAAAGAACACTGCTTAGGGGGAGCCGAAAGCCCTACTAAGCAGGTAAAGTATGAAGGCTATTCCTTAATGCATTGTAAGCCGCCCTGAGTCTCCGGAGAAGGGCGGCATATAAATTGAACCGATAAATAGATAAATAGATAAATAGATAGATAAATAGATAAATAGATAAATAGATAAATAGATAAATAGATAAATAGATAAATAGATAAATAGATAAATAGATAAATAGATAAATAGATAAATAGA
>WNWU01013208.1:262371-276457 GCA_012654045.1 Ptyas mucosa
AAATAGATAAATAGATAAATAGATAAATAGATAAATAGATAAATAGAATTTTTCTGACAGTGAGAACAATCAACCAATGGAACAGAAGTTGCCTTTGGAAAGTTGTGGGAGCTTCATCACTGGAGGCTTTCAAGAAGAGATTGGACAGCCATTTGTCAGAAATGCTGAAGGGTCTCCTGCTTGGATGGGGCGGGGTTGGACTAGATGACCTACAAGATGCCTTCAAAACTCTGTTAATCTGTTAAAATCTGTTAAATATTTATGATTTTAATTGTTGCTTTGCAGAATGAGATGGGCAGCATATAAATTTAATAAATAAATGCATTTCAACGGTGCATTCAAACTTAGACATTTACTTCCATATACTTTATTTTTTTTATTTAAAAAGTTTTACAAAAATTACAAACATTTTCTGCCCCCCCATCCCTCTCCCCCTCCCCCCTTCCCTCCCCTCTCCCCCTGACTTCCCCATCCTCCCTCCCTTCCAACCTCCTCCCTCCCCTCTCCCCCCCACCCGGACTTCCCAGAACAGATACAGGGTAAAGCATTTAACAATCATAAACTAAAATAATCTAACATTTTATAGGTTACAAATTCTCACTAAGTCTTTAACTCCATACAGTTCAAGTAACTATAATCCTAAACTAGTAAGTTAATAATATTTCATTCAAAGGCTATTTGGAATTTTTTAGTTTGATATCTATTTTGAATATAGTCGATCCATCTTCTCCACTCCAATACATATCTTTCATTTGAATAATCTTTCAAATATGCTGAGATTTTCACCATGTCCGCCAAATTCCCTACTTTTAAGATCCACTCTTCAACCGAAGGTGTCTCTTCCTTCTTCCAGTACTGTGCCACCAAAAGTCTAGCTGCTGTTATTAAATTTAAAATCAATTTGGTCTCAATGACTGTAAAATTTGTAAATATGCCCAACAGAAAATACTTCCATATACTTCCATATACTTTAGACCATAGATCCCCAACCTTTGGAGGCCGAGAGGAGGGGAGGGGCAGGAACCTTTATGTGTATATGCACATGTGCACACATGCAATGCAAACAAGGTGGCAATGGCAGCACTCATGTGGTGCTCGCAGCGACAGTAGCACAAGTGTTTTTTTCCTTTTTAAAATATTTAATATTTAATATTTAAGCAAGGTGTAGAGATTCTCAGTTGTCCAGGTCATGGTGTGAATGGTGTAGGAGTAAGAATGGATTTCCAGAGAAGATTTGCAGACTACAGGAACTCAGGCAACCCTGAGGACACAGATAAACATCCAAGTGCTTCAACGACCCTCTAAAAGGATGTAAATGACCAGCTGTCTGCAACAAATACAAATCCTTCCATTCCCCACTGTCCTGTCAGAGCTGAAGACGCTTCTTGGATGAGAAGTGAAACGTCTTCAATGAAAAAACAAGAAGTCCAGTTGCCTCCAGAAAAAAATCACCTTTGGAATCCACAACTGCCTATTTTGGTCCTTGGAAAGGACTCGATAGGTGGATAAAAATGCCAAATCCAGTCTTAACATTTGGCTGACTACATGATGGACCATAATAGTAAAGCAGGCACCGAGGAATTGATTGATTTTTTGTTTTAAGATTCCTAGAGACCACAAAGATGTGGTTCCTCAATGAAAGCAGAGTACTATTGATGTACTTTTTTTAAAGAGGGAAGTTAGCATATATCTCTGTGGATAAGTGTATAGCTGTACACTCTGTATAAATGTTCTCCTTTGCTCACCACAGAATATCTTATGCCACCAGACTTGAAATTTTGGGCTTAGACAACCACTTGTCTACTTCAGCTTCAACCGCAACAACACACAAGCACGCAATAGATGCAGACTTAAGGTAAACTGCTCCAAATTCGATTGCAGAAAATACAACTTCAACAACAGAGTGGTCAATGCCTGGAATACAGTACTTGACTGGTTTTTTCCCCAAACATAAGGTGACCAGACGTCCTGCTTTTGGCGGGACAGTCCCGATTTTCAACAATTTGTCCCGCATCCCACAGCATTTTTAAAAAGTCCCAATTTTTGGAAAGAATGCATGACAAGCTAGGGAATGGTGGGAGAACAGGTTTGCTTACCCCGCCCACTCCCAATCTATTGCTGTCTCCTGAGTCCCAGCTGATGGCTAGAGGGAAAAAACCTGTTTAAATTCTTGTCGCGGGGCTTCAAAGGGCCGCCCTACAGCTGATCAGGGTTAAAAGAAAACAAATGAGTAGACCGGTACCTGCAAAAAATAGAAAAAGCAGCTCCTTTTAGCTTCAGCATAGGTTGATTACCATAAGTTGATTAGATTGGCCTCCCGACTCTCAGCTGATTTGCTCTCAGATGTTTTGCAGAGGGCTCTGTTGCCAGCTGCAAAGAGGTGCAGATTTTTTTTCCCCCTAGCTATGCTGAAAAGCGAAACTGAAAGTAAAGCAGGGTCTTTGCTGCAACGTGACAAAATGAGACAGAGAGAGATTTCTTTTTCTTTTTCCTCACCAAAAAAGGTAGGTGCAAACAATGGGAAATTTAGAGCAAAAGAGGAGAGTTCAAAATTTTAAAACACAAAAGAAAAAAGGTCTATTAAACTAGGGAATTGTAATAATTGAGATACTATTAATTGTATATTGTGTTGAAAGCAGAAATGGTTAAGTTTGGTTTGGAAGAATATATGGGGGAAATTATTTGGTTTATTATTATTGGTAAATATAATTAATTGATTTGTAAGAAATTGGATTGCATGGAAATAATTGGAATATTCATGTTCATATTGATTAATATACAAAAAAGATAGTTATATAACTAATTGATTTATATTAAAATGTTGAATTTGTTTTAAACAACTGTAATATTACATAATTAACTAATGTGAGGATGGATATAAAAATAGATGACAATGGGAAGGGGTATAATATAGAATAGAAGGGAAAAATTGAATTTGATTAAGATTAGAGATGAGGATGAAGGGTAATATTGGTTTTTTTAAAAAATAGATGAGGAATAAATATGACAAAAAGGAAATATAGAAATTGTAAATTTAATTGAAATGACTAAACACTGTTTACATTTGTGAACCGGCCAAATACTCTGTTCAAAGAAAATACATTGTATGTTTGTATGTGTGTTTCTAATTATTGCTATTTATTCATATTTGTTCTCTTTTATTCTTTAAAGTATACAATTCATTCTTTATCTAAATATCTTTATATTTGTTTGGAGTTGGTTTTCTTCCCTTTCAGCTTTTTTATTGTACAGCAATCTTTCTCCTCAAACCTACCACCT
This sequence comes from Ptyas mucosa, assembly GCA_012654045.1. Lineage (NCBI taxonomy): Eukaryota > Metazoa > Chordata > Lepidosauria > Squamata > Colubridae > Ptyas > Ptyas mucosa. Next base: position 265,651 of record WNWU01013208.1, read on the forward strand.
CTCTCTTTTCTTTCCTTCTTACTTTCTCTTCCCCCCTTCTTCTCCTCCCTACTTCCTCTTCCTTTCTTCTTCTCCTCCTCCTCTCTTCCTCCCTCTCTTACCCTCACTCCTACTCTAATTTCCCTTCCCTTCCTTCATCCCTCTCTATTGCTGTATCCTTTTATTGCTGTATCCTTTTATGACTACTCAGAGGGCTGAAAAAGTTATTTTTGACTGGTCCTCGCACTTCTGAGCAGTCCTCGAACTTACGACTATTCTCACATTTTACATTTTTGCCCTATCTTATCACCATGGTGAAGAGAAGCAGTTGTGAAATGAGTGACATGGTTGTTAAGAATGCTGCACCAGCATAAATGTGAGGATGGTCATAAGTGTGAGGACCAGTCAAAAGTCCGAGGACATGTCAGAAATGACTTTTTTCAGCCCTCTGAGTAGTCCCTATAGAATAAAATAATACTATACATAATTTTTTTTATTTATTATATTTGTAAATTGTACTTATGTTGAAATTTTAAAAAATATATTACAATACTATTTTTGTGTTCTATGAAAATTTTTGTTGCTCAATATAGACCAAATTTTTAATCAAGAAACCCCCCCCCCCAATCAATGGTGTCCCTCTACCAATGTTAAAATCTGGTCACCTTACCCAAACCCCCAAAACTTTAACCTTAGACTGTCTACCATTGACCTCACCCCATTCCTAAGAGGTCAGTAAGGGGCGTGCATAAGCATACCAACGTGTCTACTGTCACTGTCCTAATGTCCCCTTTTATACGTATCTATTTCATGTATTCATAACCATGTTTATACTAATATCTGTTATCTAATACATGCTTGACAAAATAAATAAATAAAAATAAAATAAATGTTTAATGAAAAGAAGGGCTAGGGGAGACATGATAGCAGTGTTCCAGTATCTCAGGGGCTGCCACAAAGAAGAGGGAGTCAAGATATTCTCCAAAGCACCTGAGATAGGACAAGAAGCAATGGGTGGAAACTAATCAAGGAGAAAAGCAACCTAAGAGAAATTTCCTGACAGTTAGAACAATTAATCAGTGGAACAACTTCCCTCCAGAAGTTGTGAATGCTCCAATACTTGACTTTTTAAAGAAGTTGTTAGATGACCATTTGTCTGAAGTGGTGTAGGGTTTCTTGCCTAAGCAGGGGGTTGGACTAGAAGACCTCCAAGGTCCCTTCCAACTCTGTTATTCTAATGTTAAGGGTTTAAAAAAAACAAACGGGGGAAAAACAGGCAGCTTGAGTTCATGAAATCCAGAAGCCAAAAAGGGCAAGAAAAAAGGCAACATCAATGTACCTGAGGACTCACAGTCACAACATACTCACACACACACAATCAACCTCAGTATCTGACTGTGTCTACAATAACTCAGCATTTAAAAAAACACAAACCCATCTCTTACCCAACTTTTCTGAAAGTTGCAATCACTTCCTTTTTGAGTTAGTGGAAGGTGCTATGACCAAAAAAAGAGATTGAGCAAAGGAAGGAGGGGGAAAAAAAAAACCCTCCCCAAAGGACAAGACAAAAAGAGAGAGAGGCTGGTCTGAAGACAGAAGCAAGAGCTTGAAAGAAGAGCTGAGAAAGAAAACTGAAGGGTAAGCATGCTATTCTCATCTCAGTATAAAGAAGTTGTGTGACGAGCTAGATTGTGCACCAAGTTTCTGCTTGGGAGGTGAAGAAAGAACCCCAGAAGGAGAAGGCTGCTTAGCCAAGCTTAGTTGAAGAGGGATTTGTTGGAAGCTGTGTGGGATGACAAGGAATGATGCTCCTCGGGTGGAGCGTCCGGGCTATGAATAAATCATGGTAGTGTTTACACAGCCTAGCCTTCTTTCCAGTTGCCCAGAAAGGTCTGTGACTTCTCTCATTTGACCCCATGACAACTTTATGAAATAATAGAATAGAATAGAATTCTTTATTGGCCAAGTGTGATTGGACACACAAGGGATTTGTCTTTGGTGCATATGCTCTCAGTGTACATAAAAAGACAAGATACATTCGTCAAGAATCATGAGGTACAACGCTTAATGATAGTCATAGGGTACAAATAAGCAATCAAATCATACTAGGAAATAATCAATATAAGTCGTAAGGATACAAGCAACAAAATTACAGTCGTGCAGTCCTTAGTGGGAGGGGATGGGTGATAGGAACAATGAGAAGATTAATAGTAATAGTAATGCAGATTTAGTGAATAGTTTGACAGTGTTGAAGGAATTATTTGTTTAGCAGAGTGATGGCATTTGGGAAAAAACTGTTCTTGTGTCTAGTAGTTCTGGTGTGCAGTGCTCTGTAGCATCATTTTGAGGGTAGGAGTTAAAACAATTTATGTCCAGGATGCGAGAAGTCTGAAAATATCTTCACAACCCTTTTTTTGACTCATGAAGTATACAGGTCCTCAATGGAAGGCAGGTTGGTAGCAATTGTTTTTTCTGCAGTTCTAATTATCCTCTGAAGTCTGTGTCTGTCTTGTTGGGTTGCAGAGCCAAGCCAGACAATTATAGAGGTGCAGATGACAGACTCAATAATTCCTCTGTAGAACTACATCAGCAGCTCCTTGGGCAGTTTGAACTTTCAGGGTTGGTGCAGAAAAAACATTCTTTGTTGTGCTTTTTTGATGACTTTTTTTAATGGTGTGATTTATTTTGATAAATCACTCCAGGGCAATAGTGAAAGTCCACGTGAATTACTTAGTGAGGAAAACTTTGATCTGTTTTATCTACTGCAATTTCCCACTACTTCCACATTTCCAATCTAGAAAGGTTGAGAGACAACAATATATATATACATATATATATATATATATATATATATTTATTTCTGGGGTGATCTCTGTCTTTGAGAAGCTGTTAGTTAGAAAGCTTCTTCCAATTTGCTGGAACATGGGGTGCTTTCCTTGCCTACAGTAATAATGTCAGAATAAGGCAGTTTGCAAAACAGATATTTCTACTCTCCCACAGAAGATATTTTTATTCTGATTTGGCTTTCTTTGTGGGGATAATCTGTTTAATCTGCATACATGGGCATGAGAGAGAAATTGGTCTCCAAATGTCGATTGTTGATTTTAGATAAGGAGTCTGCTGATTCTACAGACTGTAATCTTAGAAGAGATATTTTTCTTTCACAGATCAGCCAAAATTTTAATCTTGTCCTTCTAATATTCTTGACGCTAACTGGCACCGATTCAGTTCCACGGATTGAGACACAAAGTACAGAATTTGCCATTGTTAAGCAACAGAGATTGTGATTTTTTTTACTGTATTGTAATCTATTCCTTCTCTTCATTCTAAGCTTCCATTTTACAATCTGTCTTTTGATGATGATGATGATGATGATGATGATGATGATGATGATGATTTACTTTATTCATTAAATATGAAACTCAGTCAACTGAACATTCAAAAATGCATCACAAATACCATTGATTGGTGCTAATGATTGATACGGGTTGCTGCCAGCATCCTAGGTATCAACCAAGTACCTTCTTAAGATGTACAATGTTCCAAGTAGCACAGTTTTTTGCAATTCTGCTGGTGCTATTGCAGGAAGCTGCAATTTGTTGATGTATCTTATAAAATTCTTGGACATGGTACCAAGTGCCCCGATGACAATGGGTATTTATTGGTTCGATTTATTGGTTCAGTTTCAGTGGGTATCACTGTTACATGTTTCATCCATAGCTGTGTTGTTTCAATGGCCAGGTTGCAATATTTCATGATTTTTTCCAGTTCTTTTTCTTCGACTCTGGCATCTCCTGGTACCGCGATGTCAATAAATTGTAGGCTTCGGTTTTTGACAACTGTGATATCTGGTGTGTTGTGTTCCAAATGACGATTCGTCTGTATTCGAAAGTCCCACAAGATCTTCACCTTCTCATTTTCTATAACTTTTTCATCATCATCATCATAAATAAAAAGAGCAGGCTCTGCAGGCTCCTATCTTAAGCAGGGCAAAAGTAGGGAGATGTAACATGACGTACAGGTACGTCTTGACTTATGACCACAATTGAGGCCAAAATTTCTGTTGACAAGTGAAACATTCTTTAAGTGAGCTTTGCCCCATTTTACATCCTTTCTTGCTACCATTGGTTAGTGAATCCCTGCACATGTTAGGGTTAGTAACAGGATTGTTAAGTGAATCTGGCTTCCTGATTGACTTTGGTGGTCTGAAAGTTGCAAAAGGGGATCATGTGTCATCAAGACACTGCAACCATCATAAACAAGAGCCAGCTGCCAAGAATCTGGATTTTGATCACAGGGATGCTGCAAAGATTGTTTAAGTGTGAGAAATTGTCATAAGTCACTTTTTTAAAGTGCTGTTGTAACGTTGTCATTAAATGAACTGTTGGAAGTCAACCTGTATACTACTAAATCACACAACACATTTTCTTGGCTTGTTGTTATTACGTTCTAACATCATTTTTTTTCCTGCATGACGGTCACTGACTAAAAGGATTGAACGCACATTGGCCCTAATCATCCTCTGTTTTTGATTAATGCCTTCAGAGCAGGGGTGAAATCCAGCAGGTTCTGACAGGTTCTGGAGAACCGGTAGCGGACATTTTGAGTAGTTTGGAGAACCGGCAAATGCCACCTCGGCTGGTCCCAGAGTGGGGTGGGAATGAAGATTTTGCAATATCCTTTCCCTGGAGTGGGGTGGGAATGGAGATTTTACATTCTTCCTCTGCCATGCCCACCAAGCCACACCACGCCCATCAAGCTACGCCCACAGAACTGGTAGTAAAAAAATTTTGAATTCTACCACTGCTTCAGAGGCAGGTTGGCAGGCAGGCAGGAAAAGGAAAAGAAGGGGAGGGAAGGGAAGGGAAGGGAAGGGAGGAGGGGAGGGGAGAGGAGGGGAGGGGAGGGGAGGGGAGGGGAGGGAGGGGGAGGGGGAGGGGGGGGGGGAGGGAGAGAGGGAGGAAGGAAAGGAGGAAAGTAGGAAAGAAAGAAAGAAGGAAAGAAAGTAGGAAAAGCCAGTCAGTGTAAGCTTAGCAATGCTCTTCATTTTCTTTCCTTTAAATAAAAGATGACAGAGTTTAAGGAACTTAAGAACACCAAATGCTTCCCTGTCTATCTAAAACCTTGCACATTCAGCTCTAGGTTTGTGTAACACGTTATTGTTGGCAATACTTCTGCAGTAACTATGTTTCAGACAACTGGCAGATACAATTAAATCCTTGATTTATAGCCACTTGGGACCAGAGTCTGCTTCAGCCTCCTGGTGTGGAGCTTTGGGCGAAGGCTGGAGGGAAGGGCCACTGGTGGTGAAGAGCCAGAGGGCTTTGTTCCAAGGGGACTGCATCATGGCCTGGAACTGACCATCTCAGCCTGCTGAGCTTCCAGGCACTGGTACCTGGCCTTGCACTCCTTCAGGTCTGCTTGGAGAGCCTATGCTCGTAGGCCTCAGTGAGGTGCTTCTGCTGAGTCTCCTTCTCAGCCAGATACAATTTGAACTGAGCCAGCTGTTTTGCCAACTCTTTCTTGTGGTGGCTGCTTAGCTCCAACAACTGCTTCATGTTGGGGCCCTAAGGAGTCTGGGCGGGCAGGCGAGGAGTGGTTGGAAGGGGAAGGGTGGGTAAAGGCTGGCGAGGCACCCCTCGACACGAGTGACATCAAGTTGGCCATACCCACCCAGTCACATGATCACTTAGCCATGCTCACCCAGCCAGTCATCAGCCAGATCATATTAGTGGTCTGCGGGATTTAAAATTATGAATTTAGTGATCCCTGAGGTCCGAAAGGTTGGTGACCCCTGACCCAGCTCACAAACTTACTTATTTACTTAGTCAACTGCAGTGATGAAAACATCTCTGTGGATGTTATTTCAAAAGGACAGGCCTACCAGATGGGATGACAGAAGAGAACCTAGTGTTCTATCATTGGTTTCTGGTCCTTCAGAATATTGTTTACCCTTTGTTTTTTTCTTGGGCAAGTGGACACAGTCCTAAATGAACAGTAGAGTTTTTCTTAGTGTTCTTGGAGCTTCACAGACATTTTTGTGTAGAAAAGTTATGCTGAAGGTCAGCGCTATGCTACCATTCGAAATACACCTAATTAAAATAAGCTAAGCTTTTGTTTCTCCGCCCAGCAACTTTAAGATGAATGGATTTCAACTCCCACAATTCCTCAGCCAGCATAATCTAAGCAAATCAGCATAGGAGTACCAAAGTTTCTGGCGGGTGGACCAATGAAGGTTACTCTCACATGAGCTGTGATTATGAGGACTTTGGACTCCATTGGTTGCCAACAAAGAGGCACAATTTTTGGTATCCTTTCACTGATAATAAGTAGTTGTCCAGATATACGCAAATGAGTTGTTCCTTATCACTGGGTTATGTAACTGGAGAACAATATGTTCCATCAACATGAAACCGCAATAAGGTGCAAACCAAAAATTGTTCATGCCCTAAAAAAATGCAGTTCCTGTTATTCTAACCTTGACTGAAAAGAAAAGATGCATAATCTTTTTTTTCTGGAAATCACACAAAACCATAACATTTCCTGTGGGTTAGACAGCATCACCATCAGATGGATTCATAACTGGCTGACCAACCGCACTCAACATGTAGTCATCAATGGAACTGCATCTACATGGAAGGAAGTATGCAGTGGGGTACCCAAAGGCTCTGTTTTAGGCCCAGTACTCTTCAACATCTTCATCAATGACTTGGAAGTGGGGATAGATGGGGAACTCATCAAATTTGCAGATGACACCAAGCTGGCAAGAATAGCCAACACTCCAGAAGATAGGCTTAAGATACAGAAGGATCTTGACAGACTTGAACATTGGGAGCTATCTAACAAAATGAAATTCAATGGTGAAAAGAGTAAGGTTCTACATTTAGGCAAGAAAAACAAAATGCACAGGTACAGTATATGTGGTACCTTGCTCAATAATAGTAACGGTGAGAGGGATCTTGGAGCCTAGTGGACAACCATTTAAATAGGAGTGTAGCAGCTGCCAAAAAAGCCAACACAGTTCTAGGCTGCATAAGCAGAGGGAATGAATCAAGATCATGTGAAGTGTTAATACCACTTTATAATGCCTTGGTAAGGCCATACTTGGAATACTGCATTCAGTTTTGGTCGCCACAATGTAAAAAAGATGTTGAGACTCTAGGAAGAGTGCAGAGAAGAGCAACAAAAATGATTAGGGGGACTGGAAGCTAGGCTATAATATATGAAGAATGGTTCTGGAACTGGGTATGTCTACTTTAATGAAAAGAAGGGCTAGGGGAGACATGATAGCAGTGTTCCAATATCTCAGGGGCTGCCACAAAGAAGAGAGAGTCAAGCTATTCTCCAAAGCACTTGAGGGCAGGGTAAGAAGCAATGGGTGTAAACTAATCAAGAATAGAAGCAACTTAGAACTAAGGAGAAATTTCCTGACAGTTAGAACAATTAATCAGTGGAACAACTTGTCTCCAGAAGTTGTGAATGCTCCAACACTGGAAGTTTTTTAGAAGATGTAGGATAACCATTTGTCTGAAGTGGTGTAGGGCTTCCTGCCTAACCTATCTCCTCCTACTTACGACTGTATTACTGAAACTTGTTGCTGCATCCTTATGATTTATATTGATTGTTTCCTAGTATGAATTGATTGCTTATTTGTACCCTATGACTATCATTAAGTGTTGTACCTTATGATTCTTGATGAATGTATCTTGTCTTTTTATGTACACTGAGAGCATATGCACCAAAGACAAATCCCTTGTGTGTCCAATCACACTTGGCCAATAAAGAATTCTATTCTGTTCTGTTCTGTTCTGTTCTGTTCTGTTCTGTTCTATAGACCTCCAAGGTCCCTTCCAACTCTGTTATTCTATATTCCTTCTACTTGGATTTACCTGCTTCATGTAAGAAAGGGAATGAGAGAAAGAGAGAGAAAGAGAGAAAGGAAAGAGAGGGAGGGATGGAGGAAGGAGAGAAAGAAAGAAAAAGAAAGAAAGAAAGAAAGTCACCCTAAGCAGCAATTTCATATCCAAAGTCTACTTCCCATTATTTCTACATCATTAAATTGTTGCCCCACAATTTGTGTAACAAGTGCAAAGGAAATTGCTTCACCAGCATAGGAGAACTAGAAGTTTGTGCACATTTAGCTCACAGCAAGTTGGGTGCCACTGTTTTATCCTTTAAACTCTACACTTCAATTTGGGTGGGAAGCGTACCTGTAGGGAGAATCGTCTGATAGGGTGTGACGGAAACAAAGATCAAAACAGGTTGCGGTATTATACAAATAGATCAAAACCAGTTAAATTAGAAGTGCTGAGGAAGTTGTGTGCCCATGCGCAGAAGAGGCATGCATGAGCGGGTTCCTGCACGCTCCCGTTCCCAAAACAGTAGTGAAGGATTTCACCGCTGACGGTAACCCTTAGCACAGGAGTCGGTCCCCAGCATCTGATAAACCTATAAAACCTATCAAGAAGAGATATGACTCACAACAAATTATCTTACTCATTGCAAACTATCAGATCTGAACTGCAAATTCCCGGACAGCCATTAGATCCTGGGAAAGTTAAATTATTGTGTCTCTCTTTCTTCACCAAGTATTGGTCATCCAGATTTTTTTCAGCTTAGGTTTGGTAGGCCTGTCTTAGGAGTTGGCCCTGACTCTTCACTCTTACACAAGCTATCCTTGAAGTTTCAAGGGGGGGGGGGAGAGAGAATCATAGAAGCCCTACCACATTTCAAACAAAAAATAATAATATTGGTGGACAATGAAACAGAGCACTATAATTGGGCACAAGAAGGAACCTTAATTTCACGGGTGGGATGGTTTTGTTTCTTTTCCCAGTTCTTCCTCTAGTTAAGTTTCGACACACTTCATTAGGCCAGCTGGCAATACTCCCAATGCAGGCCTCTTCTGAATGTTCTTGGATGGGAAGCCCAAAAATGATCATTGTAGGGGACTGATTTACAGTCAGTTGTTGACAAGCTAAGAATTATCTTAAGATGGAAGAAAAGAACAGCACCTAGAATTCTAACCAGGGGTGGGTTTCAAAAATGTAAGCAAGGGGTTCCCTGCCCGGTTGCTGGGTGGGTGTGGCCATGATGGGCGTGGCCTAGTCAGCCTCCTGCACCATGGCGGAGGTGGTGGTGTTTTTGTCCTCCCCGGGGGCCGGAAGTTTTCCTTGAGCCTCCGGAAGGGCAAAAATGGCCTCCCCAGGCTCCGGAGGCTCTCCGTTTCCAGCCTTCCCAAACTTCTGGTAGGCCTGTTTTTCACCCTCCCCAAGCCTCTGTGCATGCCCTGCACTTACCTGCATCCAAAATGGGCCATGTGGGGACTCCTGGGAGGGGCAGGATGGGCGGGGCAGAGCCAGCCAGGAGTGGGATTTGGGGGTTCTCTGAACTGCGCAGAATCTTAGTTAGAGGTTCTCCTGAAGCCCTGCAAATCCTCAGCATCTGATCCATTCCTGATTTTAACAATGTTTTCTGCTTCTCTTCTCTTTTTTCACAGTGCCTACTCCACCTTCTGACCTCTTAACGGGACCATGGCTAGTTGTATTGAAAACCAGAACAGTACATCTACCAAGCCTCTGTCAGGTGCGTCAATAGGCATAGGGGTGCTGTCACTTGCCTTCATCTTGGGATTCCCTGGCAATGCCTTTGTAGCGTGGACGGCCATCTGCTGGGTTCGCAAGCGGACGGTCACCTGTCTCCTCATCCTTCATTTAGCCATCGCTGACCTGGCAGTGCTCCTCACAGCCCCTCTCTTCCTGCGATTCCTCAGCGCCAAGAAATGGGAAATGGGTCAGGCCATCTGCCAAATCTGCTACTACATCTGTGGGGTCAGCATGTATGCCAGCGTTTACCTCATTGCTCTCATGAGCCTTGACCGCTGCCTGGCTGTGTCCAAACCTTTCCTCTCACATAAAATCCGTACCAGACGCACCATCCGGCTTTTGGTGTTAGCGATTTGGGTGATGAGTTTTTTCTTAGCGACACCTTCTCTCCTCTACCGGAAAGTGGTTCATCCTAACAGCACAGCGTACTGCATATTGTGCCACCAAGAAGCCAAGGAGTTGGTCTTCCATAACCTCTTTGAAACCATCACCGGGTTCCTGCTGCCTTTTGCCATTGTCGTCTACAGCTATGGGATGATTAGCCAACGACTCAAGGAGACCCGTTTCCGTCAGAAACGCCGGACCAGCCGACTCATTAGCCTTATTGTGATCGCCTTTGCTCTTTTCTGGCTTCCTTACCATATCGTTAACCTTTTAGATGTTATTGGTCTGTGGAGCGGCTCGTTGAATGTTAAAAAAGCAGGAAGAATGGCTAGGCCCATTTTGGTGGCTCTTGCCTTCTTCAGCAGCAGTGTCAACCCCATCCTTTACACTTTCAGTGGAGGCTCCTTAATTCGGTCATCTGGTATCGGTTTCATGGCCAAACTCTTCGAAGGAACAGCCTCGGAGATGTCAAGCGTAAAACACGGGACCGTCCGGGACCGAGATGTCAAGACAGAACCCTTAAATAATGGGAAACTCGAGTTGTTAACTATGTCTACTAACCCTACAGATAGTAGCTCAGCTCAAGAAGCTGGAAAAGGCTCCAAGCTGCTCCCATCAACTTGAAACTACAGACAAGGGGGACATTCAGAATTTTGTTATCAGGTTGTTTTTTTAAAGTCTTCTGAAGTGCCGTAGAAATGTTGTCTCTTACTTATCTCCTTAACTTCTTCTTTTGTACAAGGTAGGCAGTTTCATTTCTTACCCGTTTCATTCTGCAACAAGGCTTGCATTTGTTGGCAAGGAATTTCAGGGACTAAATATGTTTCTTTTTAAAAAAA
>WNWU01013208.1:276857-296567 GCA_012654045.1 Ptyas mucosa
ATTCTGCTAATTACCCCTTCTCCTTCCCATTCCCCCCCCCCCCTCATTATTCCATTTCTCTGCTGGATTCTGCTTCTGCAAGAGAAGGCTCCGATGTTAGCTTGGGTGGTGGAGGGAAACTCAAAGCATTGGGGGCTTCAGAAGGGCAGAATGAGCTTCAAAATGTGCAGCTCCTGGCTCTAACAGTGAGTGATGTCAAGTTGGCTGGGGAATAGGGGCACTGGAGTTGGGCGGGTGAATCTACAGAGGGTGTCATTCTTTAGGCAGGCTGAGCATTATGGGGCTTGAAATCAGGGGTGGCGAGAGCTGAGACACAGAAAGAGACAAAGAATGAAAGAGAGAATGAGAGAGAGTGGGGGAGAGAGAAAGAATGAGAAAGAGAGGGGGAGAGAGAAATAGTGACATGATAGGGCAAAAACGTAAAATGTGAGGACAGTCATAAGTTCGAGGATTAGTCACAAGTGCAAGGACCAGTCAAAAATTACTTTTCCAGCCCTCTGAGTAGTCCATATGCACAAAAGGACTACCCAGAGGGCTGAAAAAAGTCATTTCTGACAGGTCCTCGCACTTTTGACCGGTCTTCGCACTTATGACTGGTCATCATTTATGCCCATTGTAGCATTCTTAACAACCATGTCACTCATTTCACAACTGCTTCTCTTCACCATGGTGACAAGATAGGGCAAAAACGTAAAATGTGAGAACAGTCGTAACTTTGAGAATTGGTCACAAGTGCAAGGACCAGTTACTTTTTCAGCCCTCTGAGTAGTCCATATGCACAAAAGGACTACCCAGAGGGCTGAAAAAAGTTATTTCTGACAGGTCCTCGCACTTTTGACCAGTCTTTTTTTTATTTTGAAATTTACCAGTAGCCGCTGCATTTCCCACCCCCGGCTTATACTCGAGTCAATAAGTTTTCCCAGTTTTTGTGGTAAAATTGGGGGCCTCGGCTTATATTCGGGTCGGCTTATACTCGAGTATATACGGTATAATATTATGTTTAGGAAGGTTTCCCAAGGATTGTTGCAAGAAGGGTGGAAACCTCTCTGAACATGTGAAAAGATGGATCGGTGACTTTGTGTTCGTTAAGTGCTAACTTTTAGAGACAGCATACAGTCTGTCTCCACCCTAATTCTACATCTAAAAAATCAGAGCAGGGTTTGTCCAATTTCACTTTTAGACAAACACAGACTCTTGTTTCCTCTTTTTTTCCACTTTCAAATCAATTGACACAACTTTTGTGGAACACTTCCCTCCTTGTTTTTATCCATTAGTTTGCAATTGTCTTGAGAGAAGAAAAAAATGTGCTTAATGCTTTGTTTAACAATTGATATTCCTTTTTGAGATCTTTCCTCTTTTCATCTTCTATTTAACTATTTTTGTTAATATTTTTGTTAGTATTATTGAAGTGTTTTGTTGTCTGAATCTTATTATTTCATTTTTCTCTCCTCTCTTTTCTCTCTTTTTCTCTCTCTCTCTCTCTTATCTATCTATCTATCTATCTATCTATCTAACTATTATCTATCTATCTATCTAACTATTATCTGTCTGTCTGTCTGTCTATCTATCTATCTATCTATCTATCTATCTATCTATCCATCTATTTATCTATCCTCTATCTATCTATCTATCTATCTATCTTCTATCACCTGTCTGTCTGTCTGTCTATCTGTCTATCTAGCTATCTAGCTATCTAGCTATCTAGCTATCTAGCTATCTAGTTATCTAGCTATCTAACTATCCAGCTATCCAGCTATCTAGCTATCATCCATCATTTATCTATCTCTGTCTCCAGAGAAAGAAGGATCATAAAGAACTTAAGTCCTGATATCTGGGGGGGGGGCAATCATTGCTGTATCCCTCTAAGTGGCCAATAGGAGAAATTAATGCTCAAACACATTGAACTGTATTTCATATCTACATTACAATAAAAAGACATTTATTATATATAATTAGCACTTGACCATAGAATTACATGCAAGGGCAAGTGTTTAAAATATGGGATGGAAGTTGGAGCAGCATACATTTGAAATTTGGGTGGCATTTACTGTGCAACACTGCAGCAGTGTTGCACAGTAATGGTGGACTTTCATATACAAACCTTTTGTTTGCTTGTTTGGACTATGATTAAAAGAAGGTTTGCTTAAGAGTAATTGAAAGTTTTGAAGTGGAAAGGCAGGAGACCAAAACATTGCAGAACATATAAAATTGGGCCACTAGATCAACCTTCCTTCCATGTCCTAAATTACAGGTAGTCCTCAATTTACAACCACAATTGGGGCCAGAATTTCAGTACTGTTGTAATTTGGTTGCTAAATGAATGGCTGTAAGCTAAGGATTGCCTGTCCTGTCTTCAGGGAGGGGGTGTAGGGATGCTGTTTCTTAAATAGCCCTAAAGCTTGATGTAATTTACCAGCTTAGTCTGCCATCTTGTTCTTTGCTTAGCAGCAAGCTTTGGGACAGCTCTGACTCTTTGAATCAAAATAATCAGCCTCTTTAGTCCTTCAAGGAGGCCAGTGATGCTTTGGGGATTGGATAGCATTTTGATTTCACAAAAAGGTATTTCAGAATTCCAAGAGATACTGAAACACGACTCCTGAAAGCACCCAGGTCTTTCCCCAGGATCTTGTGACAGCTACATTTGACAAGACATGGCTGCATTCAAGAGCTGCAGTTAGAGACGATCTTTCCCTTCCTGTGCACTGGAAACATACTTTTCAAATTACAGGTAGTCCTTGATTTACAGCAGTTCGTTTTGTGACCATTCAGCATTCCAATGGAAACTGAAAAGAGGGACTTACGGCCGTTTTTCACACTTACAACCATTGCAGTTCCCGATGGTCATGTGACCAAAATTCAGATGCTTGACAACTGATTCATATTTATGATGGTTGCAACAACTGGGGATCATATGATCCCCTTTTATGACCCTCTGACCAGCAAAGTCAATGAGGAAGCCAGATTCACTTAACTTTGTTGTTGTTGTTAGTTGTAAAGTCATGTCCAACCCATTGCGATCTCATGGACAATGTTCCTCCAGGCCTTCCTGTCCTCTACATCCCTCAGAGACCATTTCAGCTCACGCCGACTGCTTCAGTGACTCCATCCAGCCACCTCGTTCTCTGTCGTCCCCTTCTTCTTTTGCCCTCAATCTTTCCCAGCATTAGGCTCTTCTCCAGTGAGTCCTTCCTTCTCATTTGGTGGCCAAAGTATTTGAGTTTCATCTTCAGGATCTGGCCTTCTAAAGAGCAGTCAGGGTTGATCTCCTCTAGGATTGACCAGTTTGATCACCTTGCAGTTCAAGGGACTCACAGGAGTCTTCTCCAGCACCATAGTTCAAAGTTCATTTAACTACCGTATTCCTAACTTAACAACTGCAGTGACTCACTTAATTGTGGCAAGAAAGATCATAAAATGGAGTAAAATTCACTTAAGAACGGTCTCGCTTAGCAACAGAAATTTCGGGCTCACCACAAGTCGAGGAGCACCTGTATTTTCAAACCTTACACACACAATTACACGTTGTAATTTGATCAAAGCTAAGAAATATTTCTTTTCCTCTCTAAATTAATACAGGAGGACCTTGGGAAATTTGACATCTGTTTCTGCACTATCTGTAGATTCTGAAAAGGGGGGGCGGGGAGGAGGAGGAAATATTTTAGTCAACTCCCAAATTTTTATGTGAGTCATGCACATTCCTAGAAATTCTTCCCGTTAACTCCATCAGCAGGTGAGTAATTCTATTGTGGGAATCTGAAGAGGTTCTCAGAAGCCTGACGCAGCAGAATTAATTTTCTGATAAGATGCAAGCAAAGATTCTGTCATGGCTGCATCTCACCTCTCCAAACATTGTGAATTGACAGCCTGATATTAGCGCGTGGAGTGGGGGGAGAGAAAGATTGGAATGTAAAAAAGAGGGGGATGGAAACCCACCTGAGCCCTTGGAGAAGCCAGCCAAGGTCAAATAAGGATATGCCGAGCTGGGGACCATGGACCGTGGACCATGAACAATATGCAGGAACCTGATTGGACATTTGCAGATAACTGGGGGGAGGGGGGGATAACCGGGGGGAGGAGGGAAGAGAGGAGAGGGAACTTTCCTTTGTGTTGTTTGCACAGGAAAACCTCAGATTCAGTTTGCGCTACTTCTGTAATACTTCAGTTTCAGAACTTCAGAAATATATTCAGAATATTCAGAAGTATATTCTTGGCCAAACAAATGGCCAAGAGTCTGTCTTTGCTAGATGCCCGAGTGGAAGGGTTGACGGTTTCATGCAAAGGCTGTGTACACCTGGCAAGCTCATCCTTCACGGGTATATTGAATGCAGAGCAGTTTTTCAGGAATCGAAATGCAGTGGCTCGCGTGGTTTTGTGCAGAGCTCAGCATACATGGGTATGCTCCCACCTCTCTAGTGGGAGCTGCAATGGGTTGCCAATTTGCTTCTGGGTGCAATTCAAGGTGCTGATTGTCACCTGTAAAGTCCTTCATGGCTTGGGACTAAGTTATCCGGTCACATCCACCTGAACCACTAGAGCAGGGAGGCAAGGAATGTTGCGGGTCCTTTCCCCTAAGGAAGTACATCTGGTGGGACCCAGAAGGGCCTTCTCCATGGTGGCTCCTTCTCTTTGGAATCTCATGCCTTCAGAAATTAGACTGGCCCCCATTTTGATACTCTTTCATAAAGCCCCGAAGACTTGGTTTCACCGGTAGACCTGGGCAGGGGTGGGCTTCAAAAATTTTAGCGAGGGGTTCTCTGCCCGGTTGCTGGGTAGGTGGGTATGGCCATGGTGGGTGTGGCCTAGTTGGCCTCCTGCACCATGGTGGGGGGCAATTTTTGCCCTCCTTGGGCTCCGGAGGCTTTGCTCGAGCCTGCGGGAGGGGGGAAATGGCCTCCCTAGGTGCTGGAGGCCCTCTGGAGGTTGGAAATAAGCCCAAACTTCTGGTAGCCCTTTTTTTGTCCTCCCCGAGCCTCCATATGTGCCCTGCACTTACTTGCATCCAAAATGGGCAGCGTGGGGACTCCTGGGAGGGGTGGGGTGGATGGGACCAGCCAGGAGTGGGATTTGGGGGGTTCTCCAAACTGCGCAGAATCTTGAGGTTTTCCCAAATGCCTGCAAACACCCAGCAGGCCAGCCCTGGATCTGGGAACCCAGAGTGAGCTGGAGTCCATCAAACGGCTCATTTGACTATATGTTGTCACCTGGGTGGGTGGGTGGGTGGGTTATTGTTGTTTTATTTTTATTTTCTATACTGTGTTTTTATTGCTTGTCAGCCGCCTAGAGTCACTGTGAGCAAGTAGGCGGCTATATAAATTTTCTAAATAAACAGCATGTTTCATTTGGCACCCTTCAGATTCTCATATAACTCATTTGTATCTCTTTAAGGCAGCATTTAAGGGCTCTTTTCTTTTTCTGTAAAGTTTTTCTACCAATAAATGCTTTAAAAAAAAAAAACCTGGCGAAGAATTTCAGTTCTTAGGAGAAAGGCCTGCAGCCCCTGTAAATATTAACCGAAAAGAGGCAACCCAAAACCAACCAAATAAGTCCTTGGATGACTTAAGATGTACAAATAAAATAGATAACACTGTTTATTTTTGCAAGAATTTAAATATGCCAGTTTTGGTTGTAAAGGGCACCCACACCCACACACACAGTGAGAGGGGTGGGGGGGCACACAGAATTGGAATAGAGAGACATTTTTTTTTTCTGGCAAGGCCTCCTTTTACATCAGTAAAAGACACCGCATAACTCAATTCCTGGAAAACTTACAACAGAGTTCAAGTAACATTTTTTGCTTTTACTCATTGTAAATGACTGGAAATCTCAGCTAAGGAGATTTCAGGAAGAAGTTGCTCCTGTTGCATTCAGGTCAACACCAGCGCAAATCACAAACTCAACCATGTGGCAAGGAAAAGGGTTTTTTTTTAATCCTCAGAATGGACCTAATTTATTAAATATGATACTTTAAGGGAAGAAAGGTAGGAAGTGTTGTATATTGCACCCTTCAGGTAAAGGTAAAGGTTCCCCCTCACACATATGTGCTAGTCATTCCCAACTGTAAGGGGCGGTGCTCATCTCTGTTTCAAAGCCGAAGAGCCAGCGCTGTCCAAAAACATCTCTGTGGTCATGTGACCGGCATGACTCAACGCCAAAGCTGCCCAGAACCCTGTTAACTTCCCACCAAAGGGGATCCCTATTTTTCTACTTGCATTTTTAACGTGCTTTCGAACTGCTAGGTTGGCAGAAGCTGGGTCAAGTAACAGGAGCTCACCCGGTTATGCGGCACAAGGGATTTGAACTGCTGAACTGCCGACCTTTCTATCGACAAGCTCAGCATCTTAGCCCCTGAGACACCACGTCCTTTCAACTGTCTGGCAATGCTTTTCCCAGGTTTTCCTTTCACCATTAACTGGAAGGGATACTGGAAGTTGTAGATTAGCCTCTGGAAGATCATGGATTTTCCATTCCTGCTTTAAATGCAGACAAATCTCAGTGGCGTACGCTCCCTTTTTTGTTTGTGTAAAGCTTATGCTGCAATTGTTTAAAACACATTTGCCATCCTTCCCCACTCCCCAACTTTACATTGAGTTCAATGAGTGAAGTGACTGAGAAATGAGAAAGAGAGAGGGAGGGAGGGAGGGAGAGAGGGAGGAGGAAGGAAGGAAGGGAGGAAGGAAGGAAGGAAGGAAGGAAGGAAGGAAGGAAGGAAGGAAGGAAGGAAGGAAGGAAGGAAGGAATGACAATATCAATGTTCCAATATCTAAGAGGTTGCCACAAAAGAAGAAGGAGTCAATCTATTCTCCAAAGCACCTGAAGGCAGGATGAGAAACAATGGATGGAAACTAATCAAGGAGAGAACCAACCTAAAACCAAGGAGAAATTTTCTGAAGGTTATAACAATTAGTCAGTGAAATGCCTTGCCTCCAGAAGTTGTGGGTGCTCCAACACTGGAAGTTTTTAAGAAGAAACTGAAATGATATAGAGTTCCCTGCCTGTGCTGGTTGTTGGACTAGAAAATCCCCAAGATCCCTTTTATTCTTTTATTCTGAAACAAGGAAGGAAAAGAAGGTAAGAAAGAGAAAGGGGGGAAAGGGGCAAAGAGATCCCCTTAGTTGTTAAGCTCCTTTCACCACATGAACCTGCTTTTAAACTTGGCCAGGCAAACATATGTCAGCATTGCGAAACACACAAACCACAAACGAAAGAAGAAGTGTTGCTGGGGTATCAAGCAGGAAGTTGACCTAGAAAGAATGGCAGGAAACGGTAGCATTTTCTGTTGCCAATCTACTTCCATCAGATATATCTGAGTCAATACCCAACCAGTTTTATGCAACTAGAGAATACCCCTAGAGAATACCAGTAGAATAATAACTTCTCTACTGCTCTCATTCTCAAATTATCCTTAAATTTGACCTGTTGACTGTTGAGATATCTGCACAACCCATAATGTCACCAATGCCATGCATTCAATCTTCAGAGGCTCTGTGAAGCCAATCCTCAATTTTGTTTGAGAGTGGGTTGAGTTTAAAAGTCTTTTGGACATGATGGTTGTGGATTGGTAATATCAATACAGATCAGACTGAAAGATGGTTGTGAACAAGCCATTATCAAGCACCGCAGATTGGTAAACGTGTAGAACACTGAAGGTCCTCAAAGGAGGATCCATTGTCTCCAAGTTGACTGGAGAATTGCAACTTTCTTTTTTCAGATCAGGAGAAAGTTCTAACTTGTCTTCTCAAGAGGATCACCAAATGTTCTTAGTGGCTCAATTCTGCTCACTTGCAATTACAGTCAAACATGGGTTTGCTGTGGTGGTGAAGCTGATGGTTTCCTCATACACAAGACAACATGGGACTTCCTTGGGTTCTGTCTCTCCCAATTCTCATGGTAGGTTCCTCTTCTGACAGAACCAGAAAGGTCTGTTAAAACAAGCCACCTGCTGTCCCCTAAGTACCAGGAGAAATTCACCTAGGATTCCAACTCTCAAGAATCTCAGTTTCATTCCATTCCATGAGATTTAGCTCAACATTGGTGCTTGGGAGCAGGAACGGGCTGTTTCTGTGCAGACAAAGTAAGTTCTTAGTTCACCTTTGCCCTTGACCTTGATAACCCCACGAAGGGAACAAGTGTAGCCTAATGTCTCCAAAGCTTTAGCTGTCTCTTCTGTGACCTAGGAGAAGAAAGAAGGAGAATGTAAAGGTGGTTGATATAGCTAAAGCTAGATGACTGAATCTTCATTTACATTAGCAATACATTTTGGGGAGGAAACCCCTGCACTTGGTATGGCAAGAGTTAGTACAGGGCAGTGGTGGAATTCAATTTTTTTTTACTACTGGTTCTGTGGGGTGTGGCTTGGTGGGCGTGGTGTGGGTTGGTGGGCATGGTGTGGGTTGATGGGCATGGCTTGGTGGACATAGCAGGTGAAGAATATTGCAAAATCTCCATTCCCACCCCACTCTAGGGGAAGGATACTGCAAAATCCCCATTCCCTCCCCACTCCTGGGGGAGGGATACTGCAAAATCTCCATTCCCACCCCATTCTGGGGCCAGCCAGAGGTAGTATTTGCCGGTTCTCCAAAGTACTCAAAATTTCCGCTACCGGTTCTCCAGAACCTGTCAAAGCCTGCTAAATTTCCCCTGTACCAGGGGTGTCAAACTCAAGGCCCGCGGGCCAGATCTGGCCCACAAGGTGCTTAGATCTGGTCCGCGGGGCCGCCCTGGAAACAGCAAAGGACTGGCCCACAGTGCATCTGCCAGTGAAAACAGAGCTCAGGAGGGCTGCATGTGGCCCTCCCAAACTTCATTTTCATTGGCAGAGAGTGGCAGGAGGCCGTCACAGCTGAAAACAGGAGCCTGTTTTCACTGGCACAGCACTCAGGCCATCACAGGCACCACCGACACAAGTGATAGCAAGCTGGCCATGCCCACCCCAGCCCCACACACAACCCTGATGCAGCCCTCAAAGAAATCAAGTTTGAGTTATCCCTGAGTTAGTACATTCCAATGACTCTTTGACTCTGCCTAATGTAATTTTTTTTTCATTTTGACTGAAGAAGTTACTTGGATGAGTAATGAAATGAACCAGTTTCATAAACTTTGCTCCAGTTGCCATGATTTCACCTTTTTAGATATAGCTATACAGTTATTTTTGTCCTCTCTCATTCACCAATTTTTAACTTACTTATTACTGTTATAATGGTATTATTAATGGGAAGAAGAAACTTTGGGTTTTATTTGGCCCAAGAAGATGTCGAAAGTTTCAGCTGAAGTCCCAAAGATGCTTTCTTTCAAAAAACCAACTGGATTTTCTTGTTTTGTTTTGTTTTTTCTTTAAAAACATTTCACTTCTTGGGTGAGAAGCGAAATGTTTTCAAGAAAACAACAACAACAACAACAAAAAAAAAGGAAGTCCAGTTAGCTTTTTTTTTGGGGGGGGGGGGACGGGAAGCATCTTTGGGACAATCATGACCTGGATGATTGATGATTGAGAATCTTCATAGACTTTCAGGCGAAAATGCCTCAACAGAAAAATGAAAGCAGGCTCAGCAAGCGATCTACATAGCTGTTCTCTTAGTTGGGTTGGTTTCAACCAGTTTAAGCAAGTAAAACTAATGTAGAAATTACATAGATTTGTTATGGTAGGGCAAAATCAGCGGTGGGATTCAAAAATTTTAGCAACCGGTTCTCTGCCTGGTTACTGGGTGGGCGTGGCCATGGTGAGTGTGGCCTACTCAACCTCCTTCACCACAGCGGGGGTGGGGGTTCACCTTCCCCAGGCTCCAGAGGCTTTTCTTGAGCCTCCAGGAGTGCAAAAATGGCCTCCCCCGGTCTCTGGAGGCCGGAAATGGGCCTGTTTCTGGACTTCTGGTAGGCCCACTTTTCACCCTACCTTGGATCTGGAGGCTTTCCTCAAGTCTCCAGGAGTGTGAAAATGGTCTCCCCTGGGCTCTGGAGGCCCTCTAGAGGTCAGAAACGTGCCTGTTTCTAGACTGCCAGTACTTCCAGTAGGCTCATCTTTTGCCCTTCCCAGGCTCCGGAGACACTTCTTGAGTCTCTGGGAGGGCAAAAACGGCCTCCCCCAGGCTCCAGAGACCCTCCTGAGGCCAGAAATGGGCCTGTTTCCAGACTTCTAGAACTTCCGGGAGGCCTGTTTTTCGTCCTCCCAGGTCCTCTGCACGGGCCCTGCATTTACCTGGCATCCAAAACGGGCCACATGGAGACTCCTGGGAGGAAAGGGGTGGGCTCGGCCAGCCAGTCCTTGCAATTACCGGTTTGGCGAACCAGACATAAAATTAACATCCTGTTTGCCTGTACCGGCTGAATCCCACCCCTGGGTGAAATGGCGTAAATAATTATTAGCCTCAGTGCCATACATGGAATAGTTGCTTCCTCTTTCTGCAGTCCCTAGAACCCTTCTGATCCCACCCTGCTGAATTTCAGCAGTACAATAGTTAAAGATAGAATGAAAATAGAAAATCATCTCCGGAGCTTAATATATCTCTGGAGATTTTGCTTCTCTTGATTATGGCTGTACTGTGGTTTCAAAGACAGCCAAAGAGAGATAAAGGTATTAAATATATTGTCGTTGTCTCAAATTAGAGTTGAATGAAAAAAGCAAAGGGGAAGCACTGAATGTGGAGGTGCGAGATACACTGGTACAATTACTAATAATAATTCTAATGCATTTCAGGCAAGGTCCTTCTTTTAACTTTCCTGTAGAAGACAGGAAACAAAGCATACATTGATTCTGCAGAATATGTATCTGGGGGTTTTTTGGGGAGGGGGGTACTTTCCTAACGATGTTTTTCTTATCTGAATCAAAAACCGGACCATTTTGTGGTATTAAATTTGCATATACTCTATCACTTGCAAGCATGTGGATGGTAAGCTAGTCCATCCACATGTGCCCCCCTGACTACAGGAAGTGTAGCACAGGGGCCTCCACATTTGGCAACTTTACAAATTGTGAACTTCATCTCCCAGAATTCCTCAGTTGCCAGCAGTTGCCAAGTTTGGAGACCTCTGGTCTAGGTTATTCTGTGGAATGTCAAATGATGGCAAGGAACTGACGCAGTTCTGATTTGCTGAGCTACAGCCAACATGACCACAAGGCCACAAACAAGGCCAAGAAATAGGTCACGCTACCCCGGTCCTTGATATGTGATTTCAGGTGTGGGGGGGTGACTCTTCATAAGCACAAGTTGTGGTTGACCTTGATGCAATGAGCCACCATGTGAATATGCACAACATTCCTGGAATCTATTGGCATTCAGCTCAAAAACCTTGAACCAAAAGTACAACTGCATCGTACGCCACCCAGAGTTGCTTTCTGTGCAATACGCAGCCATATAAATTTGACTCATAAATAAATAAAATGAAAGAGGGTAAATGGCATACAAAAAATAGCCATAGAGCAAAAACACTACAAACTAAAGTAACACTTCCTTACTTTAGAGGAAAGCCTTATACCAGACAAATGTTGTTGTTAATTGTGAAGTAGTGTCTAACCCATCACAACCCCATGGATAATGTTCCTCCAGGCCTTCCTGTCCTCTACATCCCTCAGAGACCATTTCAGCTCACGCCGACTGCTTCATTGACTCCATCCAGCCACCTCGTTCTCTGTCATCCCTTTCTTCTTTTGCCCTCAATCTTTCCCAGCATTAGGCTCTTCTCGAGTGAGTCCTTCCTTCTCATTAGGTAGCCAAAGTATTTGAGTTTCATCTTCAGGACCTGGCCTTCTAAAGAGTAGTCAGGGTTGATCTCCTCTAGGACTGACTGGTTTGATCACCTTGCAGTCCAAGGGACTCGCAGGAGTCTTCTCCAGCACCAGAGTTCAAAGGGCTCAATTCTTTGGTGCTCAGCCTTTCTTATGGTCCAACTTTCACAACCATTCATTGCAACTGGGAAAAGCATAGCCTTGACTATACACACTTTTGTTGGCAGGGTGATGTCTCTGCTTTTTAGTAAGCTATCTAGATTTGCCATAGCCAAACATATTTGGGGGAGGGGGGAAATTGCACAAAAGTGAAAATCTAGGATAATGTTCTGTGGAAGCCACTAGAAAAATTTTGTATCCAAAAAATAAGATTTAATAGTACAATATATCAATAATTTAGTGTTGAACTTGGAAGTACAGTATTTGATTCTCTTTGAGTGTGGTACTGATGTTAGCCTAGTTGGGTAATGAAACATCTGCAAGCAAGCAACCAAGTTCAGGAGCATCAGGAAGTCCACGAAAATAGATTAATGGATAAATCCCTCAGTAAAATGATAAAAAAATATATACTTCCATCACATTTTACTAAACAAAGCAATAGAGATAGTGGGTTTATGATAAGAAGAACAAGATCATTTTCCTACCACTATTTCACTGACAACGGTAGATATTTTCAATCACCTGGCAACCAGCCTCCAGCAGAGTTCAGCCAGACGTCTTTGGGGATAAACATATGTAGATCTTCATCTCCCTTCCTTTGATCCATGAATTCCAGGAACAAAGGAAAGGATGCTACCTTTCCATATTACTGTTAGGAGGAGGAACCATGGTAGATGTTCCTTTCAGTAACTTCCAACTCCAGTTACATTTTCTATAGTTTTATTTCATCTAAATCTGTTGAATGGTCACAAAGATAGAATCAGGAGTTCTAGCAGTGGTGGGATTCACTGGTTGTAACAACCGGTTCCCTTCGTGCGCCCTCCAGAGCCCAGAAACAGGCCCATTTCCGGACTTCTGGTACTTCCGGTAGACCTGTTTTTTCACCCTCCCCAGGCTCCAGAGGCTTTTCTTGAGCCTCCAGGAGGGCAAAAACTGCCTCCCCTGGGCATTGGAGGCCCTCTGGAGGCCGGAAACAGGCTTGTTTCTGGACTTCTGGTAATCCCATTTTTCACCCTCCCAGAGCCTCGGTGTGCACCCTTCACTTACCTGGCATTCAAAACGGGCCTCATGGAGACTTCCGGGAGGGGTGGGGGGCAGGGTCAGCCAGTCCTTAGAACAACCAGTTCGGTAAACCAGATTAAAATTAACATCCAGTTTGCCCAAAACTGGTCCAAACTGGCTGAATCCCACCCCTGAGTTCTAGGACCCAAAACACAGGAAAAAAAAGACCTCACAGAAAAGTTTTATATCTACCTGTATCTTCCCCAGAACTCCTGTGCTCTCCATTCGACTGGCTACATTCACAGTGTTTCCCCAAATATCATATTGGGGTTTCTGAGCTCCAATGACGCCGGCCACAACTGGCCCATGATTTATACCTGCAAAAGTTTCCAGAGTTTAACAGTGTCCGTCGTCTGAATCAAGCAAGTCATGTTAGATCAAAAGTTCATACAAGCTCTTCGTGATCAATTCCCTTCTCACATTCCTGTTGCTATCTCCTTCTACCTTCGAGACCGATTTCTGCCACCAATAGCCTCCCCCTGGCCAGTTCGCTCACACAGAGAGGGTCTCCTCAGGGGGCCATCGGCCAAGCTATGGCGGCAGGCGACACCCAGGGGGAGGGCCTTCTCTGTGGGAGCCCCAGCCCTGTGGAATGAACTGCCCCCAGAAATGCGTAAGATCTCCGACCTCCGGGTATTTCGCTGTGCCCTTAAGACCCTGTTGTTCCGCCAGGCCAGATTATCAATGTAATAATTTTAAATCGGGGGTCTTAAATTTTGGGGGTCTTAAACTGAGCCGAATTATTTAATTATTATAATTGACGTTTGTCTTGTGCTTTTAATAGGCTGTACACCGCCCTGAGTCCTTCGGGAGAAGGGTGGTATAGACATAAAATATTATTATTATTATTATTATTATTATTATTATTATTATTATTATTACATTTCCTAAAGTAAATTTATAACCAGCAATCCAAATACTTCTCCAAGAACCTGGCTTTTGTGCCTTTTCTAGGCTTTGAGGAAGAAGTTCCTCTACGGCAGGGGTGTCAAACTCCATTTCATTGAGGGCAGCATCAGGGTTCTGTTTGACCTCGGAGGGCCGGGGTAGGCATGGCCATGGTGGGCATGGCCAGTTCGATGTCACTTGTGTTGGGGGCACCTGTTGTGGCCAAGTGCTAAGGCAGGGCTTCCCTTTTCCTTCCTTGCTCTGTTCCCATCTTTCTTTTCTTTGCCTTTCTCCTTCCCTGTCCCTTCTTGCATGCTCAAAGGCACAAAGGGAAACATTTCTCCTTTTGTTTTCTTTTCAGTTTGTTTTGCTAGCCCTCTGCCAGCAAAAACAGAGCTCAGGGAGGTCTGTGTGAGCCCGCCATCCCCCCGCTCCATTTTTGCTGGCAGAGACACCGCAGGCCAGTCCTTTGCTGTTTCCAGGCTGGGGAACCTTGAGTTTGACACCCCTGCTCTATGGCACCATGTGAAATTTTAAAACATTCTTCGTTCAATTGTAACATAAGCGCTTTTAAAAAAAAAGTTTTCACACTAAAATTTCAAAAGCCAATTGGTATTTGAGCAAGTGCTGTGAGACTTAGGCTGAAAGCAGCATACCTAAAAGTGGTGAAGGCATGTAAGCAGGATGGAGAAAAGCCAGGGAAACCTCCCTCAGGGAAAGGATACAAGTCATCAAGGAAGCAAAAGGACAAAAATTGGGCCTGAGCCAGAGGTGGGATTCACTTACCTTCCCTACCAGTTTGCAAATGTGAGTGTACGCATGCACAATAGTCACACATTACATCTGGGCGGGGGGGGGGGGCGGATCCTCCCGCAGTCGCCGCTACTGGTTCGTGCGATCCGGAGAGAACTGGCTGAATCCCAACACTGGCCTGAGCATATGGTAAACCCCCTCCTCAAGTCTCACCAACAAAGGAGTTGAGCCTGCATAGGAAGCCCTTCCCCGCCAACAAAGCAAAGATTTTGTGCGGGATAAAAGGGGTGCTGAAATCTGCCCAATTTTTGAGTCATTTTGGGATCCCAGACTTGACAGCTTCCATCCCTCTGGCAGCCTAGTTGTGGACGTTGGGATAAGCATGAATGAAAGAGAGTGTGTAAGAGGAAGTAAATATATTTATAATCAGTAAAAGTTTGCTGCTATTTTAAATTCACTGGATCTCCATGTATTTTAAATAACTGTTTGTGCCTCGGTGTTCAGTTGAAAGCGATTTGAGTGTGGCCATTTTCCAGGCCAGTGAGTATGTGAGTGAGTGACCATAAGCTGAACCTGAGGGCACACTTGTATAATAGTGCCAACATTTTACAAAAAAAACAATTTAATTTGCGCACCAGCTTCCCCTTTTCTCCAAAAATATAAGTCCTATTTTCATCATATTGTGAATTCATAGCCAAAGTATGTTTATATTGAAAGGAATTTTCGAATAGAGTAGAGTAGAGTAGAGTAGAGTAGAGTAGAGTAGAGTAGAGTAGAGTAGAACAGAACAGAACAGAAAAGAAAAGAACAGAGAACAGAACAGAACAGAACAGAACAGAACAGAACAGAACAGAACAGAATAGAATAACAAAGTTGGAAGGGACCTTGGAGGTCTTTTAATTCAACCTCCTGCCTAGGCAGGAAACCCTACACCACTTCAGACAAATGGTTATCCAACATCTTCTTAAAAACTTCCAATGTTAGAGCATTCACAACTTCTGGAGGCAAGTTGTTCCACTGATTAGTTGTTCTAACTGTCAGGAAATTTCTTCTTAGTTCTAAGTTGCTTCTGTCTTTGATTAGTTTCCACCCATTGCTTCTTGTCCTTCCCTCAGGTGCTTTGGAGAATAGCTTCGCTCTTTCTTCTTTGTGGCAGCCCCTGAGATAGTGGAAAACTGCTATCACATCTCCCCTAGTCCTTCTTCTCATTAAACTAAACATACCCAATTCCTGCAACTGTTCTTCTTTTCTTAGTTCATGCTCAGTTTATTAACACTCACCCACACGGAGTTTGAAAGAGTTGAACGAATGTTTGTTGATAATGTCCAACTTGGCTACCAAAGCCATGGCAAACTCCACCATGGTTCCCAGGTGGGTGTAGCTCCGCTCAGTATCCTGCACAAATTATCCATGTAGATGAATATATCAACGCAAGCCCATGGATAGTAAATGTAAAAAAACAAAAAAACAAAAACAGAGACAAAGATTCACAGAGGTAAATATTAAGAAGAAAGTAACTTAGCACATATTAATCAAGTAACAAAAGTACCAAAGATGTGTTTTCCTCTTATTCTCCTACTGCAAAGTCAAATCGAACCCTTCAAGTTCTAACCTAGGCCGGCACACAGTCTTTCAAGGGTAAATTTACAACCCACAGATCTTATCAGGCTTGGAAAGCTGCCAGGCCAATATCTTCCAAATGGCAATGCTGTACAAAAAAATACTTGGCAAGGAGTCTCTGAGAGTCACAAACAGATCTTCACACTAATTAAATGAACTAATCGTCTCCTGCAAACTCCACTCTCCTTTCACTCCTCTTCATTCCCTATGTGAGGGGCCGTTCACTGTCCACCTGTCCCTTTACTCCGGAGTCAACCCTTTTTCCTTAACTGTTCCCTTCTCCTGGCAGCTCTGTGCATGCGCACATTGGGAACAGGCTCCAGCTGTTCTTCAGCCCCACTTGCCTCCAACTCCGAAGGTAGCTGAAAACTGTCAGATGGCCCTGGCCCCCTCTTTGCCTCCGATGCAGAGCACTCATCAGAGCCTTCCCCAGGCTCCAGGACTGTCCCATGTTCCTCCCCAACCTCCTCACTGTCCGAGTCTGCCGCCATCTCCGCTGGCTGCTGGTGGGCCACAACACTAGGAAACCACTGCTGTGTAGGTAGTCCTCAACATACAACTGCAAGTGGGACCAGAATTTCCATTGCTGAGCAAGTGGCTTGTCAAGTGAATCACACCTGACTTAACAACCTTTTTTCGCATAGTTGTTAAGCGAATCATTAGGTGAATCACAGTCATTAATCCAGTCTCTCCTATTGGCTTTGCTTGTCAGAAGCCAGTTGGGAAAGTCATAAATGGTGGTCATATGATCCTAAGACCCTGCAACCATTGTAAGTAGATGTTGGTTGCCAAACAACCTCATTTTGATCGCATGAATATGGGTATATTGTGATGGTCATAAATGTGGGGACTGCTCATAAATCACTTTTTTCAGTGTCATTGTAATTTTGAATGTCCACTAAACAAGGGATTGTAAGTCAATGACTACATGTACTACTTTTCTTGTAGTGCTACAGTGACAGAATCTTGTAAATTTGAATTATCTTCTCCCTCCCTCCCTTTATTTTTGTGTTCCCATTCTGAAATGTTTACTGATGCTACATTCTTGCTCTGGACTCAGCCACCTCTTATCTAATCCTTGCTTTGGCAGTGATTCTTTCTCCTGTTCCTCATGGTCATTCCCTTTGCCGTCTACAGATTCCTTATCATACATATTCCATTCATGTGCATATATACTTTCCCAGGATCCTGAAGGGCAAAACTACGGAACCACTCCAAAATTAAAAGTTCCTGTATTCTCAAACAATTCATACACACAAAAAAGATGTACATAATAAGCACCAAAACTATGGCCTTGAAGATGCTAACGTGGAAACAGAACATGAAATCTCACTCCCGCTGATAGATTCAGGATGAATAGAGTCATCCTGAATGAAGGCATCACCTGTTGGTTATCCTGGCCAGCTGCCACATTTAAGCCAGTAGCTGCCATGTAAGTGCTGCCAATGGTTTTGATCTTCTCAACCCCACTGAATTTGGGTTTCAGAAGCAGCTATTAAAAGAAAGACAGGAAATTGTTTATTCCAATAGTTCAAAAGCTAAGACATTTTTGCATATCAATCATTTATCTAGCTTAGCATTTTTCTCTGAAAGATATTTAGCCAGATGCACTATGATTCTGAAGTATGATGGTGATACAATCAGGCAGATGTCATATCCAGGCATGGATGGTTCTTACAATTCTGAGACTGAAATTACAAGTCCCTATAATAAATGTTACACAATTTGTTGTAACAAACTCCTACTCCCTTTTAATATTGATAAGCTTAGTTTGGTAATAAAACATCTGCAAGAAAACCACCAACTTCAGAGAGCACCAAGGATCCACAAATTACAATAGTAGAGATTATTCAACTACATCTCATCCATCATATTAGCTTTCTACAAGTAATATCAAGGGTGAGGTCAGCCAGTGGTGGAATCAGCTGGGTTTCTGAACTGCACACAAAATTAACAATCGGTTTGGCTGAACCAGGCCGAACTAAGCTGAATCCCACCTCTGGTAATATACCCCATTTAAATAAACCCTACTGATTTAATGCTAATTGGAATAGTATAATCTCATGGAGTATTTCTACTCCCTAACCTAGTATTGTGCTAACATTTCTCCAGATCATAGATTCCTCAAATCCCATCACTATCCTACATCTTATTATTTTAATCTAGAATTAAAAGCCATATTTTAGAGACCTTCAGAACTTCCCTTGATCAACACTGATGGAAATAGTTTCCATCATTTTGTGATAGGAAACAGTTGGAAATTATAGTTTAAATCCAAAACAAAAAAAAAAATATCAGGATAAAAAAAATCCCTGTCCACATTCCAATAATCCCTCCCTTTCAAATTCCAGCCTAGCCTATAAATGATGTAGCGCCAACCAGCTTTTGGCCTTGAGCCCCACCCAAATGTTAACTGTGATCTTTGATGACCCAAAAGGCGGTGCACTTATACTTTCAATAATTATTGGCTGCTGGCTTTAATTGGCTGATGTTTGGTCCCTTAGGTATGAATTATTTATTTATTCAAACATTCTGTTTCCTAGAAATAAACAAAGCTGCCATGAGATCTATTGGCTTTGATTAGATTACGGCACACATAAGTACAGTTTTCCCTTATGTACAATTATCTACCTCTAATTATGATGATTTCTTTGTCTTACGAGAGGAAGAGGCCAGTGTAAGGAAGAGTGAACCTATTAAGTATAAACTATTCAAACAGTTTTTATGTGAACTGGAGTAAAAATGTAATTGAGAGAATTTTTTGTTGGTGGATGAAATGGAATAAGCATATTCTTTTGCTTGTTCATCAATCTGTCTCACCTTCTCTCTGCAGCCATCTGTCTTTCATATTTTATTGCATTTTGTATGGAATTTCTGCTAAAATGTGTTTTATATATTCTGTTTTCTTCATTTTGACTTTTTTTTACTTTTTATTGAATTTTTACAAGTATGAATACTGGTGGGAATAATTGGAAAGCAGTATAAAGATTCTGCAAGTGTATAATATTTAACAGCATGTAATGTAGGTATACATGCACACATATACAACAGGCAGAGAGACAAGAAAGAATGAGAAGATATAAGTGCATGCAGCTACATATAGTGCATGTAGCTACATATAGCTACTGTTCATATATTTCCCCATACCTCATCAAAGTCAGCAATGATCTCATTGAGCAGTCGGAGGCATTCAAGTCCTTCATGGTTGACATTGGATTCAGAATAAAATTCTTTGAAGTCCGGGATTGAAGCGAAGAGAACACAGACACAATCATAAGATTGGTGATAGAGATCCTGCTGGCAGAGAAAGACCAAGAGTCATCTAAATTCTACAATCGGAACCTTTAAACTTCAACTTCAACACCAAAGATATTCAAACTCTACCACCTACAGAGGGATAGGAAAAGATTAAATTGGAATTTGTCCAGAGTTATTTCTTTAGGAGATGCATGGCAAATAGATTAGATAGATAGATAGATAGATAGATAGATAGATAGATAGATAGATAG
>WNWU01013208.1:296577-330716 GCA_012654045.1 Ptyas mucosa
TAGATAGATAGATAGATAGATAGATAGATAGATAGATAGATAGATAGATAGACAGACAGACAGACAGACAGACAGACAGACAGACAGATGATAGATGATAGATGATAGGCAGACAGACGATGGATAGATGATGGATGGATGGATGGATGGATGGATGGATGGATGGATGGATAGACGGAGGGACAGACAGATGATGGATAGATGATGGATGGATGGATGGATGGATGGATGGATAATTGTAATTTTATTTTGATTGTGATTTCCATTTTTAGCATTTTAGAAATATTAAAATTTTAATGTTTTAATGCTTTAAGCTGCCCAGAGCTGTTTGGATACGAGATAAGGAGTAAATCAATGTAATAACTGTATTACCTAAAACCATTATCTAATAATTATTAATGTCAGACCTGCCAGCACTTTAACTTCTAAATAAAAATGATCCTTGGCTCCATTTGTTGAGAAAGGTATAGTTTTATTAGAAATCAAGTACATTGCAGTAGTGTATAGCCAGAATTGAGAATCACACACAAAAATCCCTAAATTCAATTTTTCCCTCCTTTAACTGCCTCGCATGTCTGACTCCCCCATGACAAATCAGGTTCAGGTTTTTCAGAATGGCAACTTCAAACGTAGGTTAGCATGCACCTCTGTTCTTCTCCCAGCCAGATGACCTAGAAGCAGAATCTCAGAGAGATGTAGAAGTACTTTCATTTTCCCCCAAGGATCCTCCCTCCCCAGAGTTCATGGCAGATCGTCACTGCATGATAGTGAAGCACACAAGCAAGCAAGCGTAAGGTGTCAGCTGACAATTAAGAATATTAAAACCTATAAAACCATAACTAAAACAGGAAAAGAGATTAATAGAAAGGGGTTTGTTAATAATAAAGAGGCCACCTGATGAGTTCACCTGTCCTCAGATGTCTCCAAGCTTGCTAGCATAATCAGGTCTTGAGGGACCTTCAAAGCTCAGAGGTGATAAGGCTGACCTCATCTCTGGGGAAGAAGTTTCTACAATGAGGATGCCATAGCAGAAAAGGGCCCACCAAATGTAGCTCCCTAGATGATGGAACCTATAACCTGTTTTGTTTCTGCAACCCAATTCAAGATCTAAACTTTAGAAGCCAACTTCTAGATGGATTAATTTTCCAGAAAGACCCCCTGATCTTTCTTATCTGATAGATGAGCAAAATCTAACTAACCAGGTCGGAAAAATATAAAGAAAATCAATATAAAATGCTTTACCATTGGTATCTGGCACCTTCTAGATTGGCAAAAATATACCCAAGTTTAAATCCCAATTGTTGGAAATGTGGACAAAAGCAAGGTACCTGCTTTCATACATGGTGGTTATGCTCCAAAGCAAAAAAATATTGGATGAAAATACATAGTTGGATACAAGAAGTAACAGGCTTCTAGATAGAATACATACCAGAATTGTTTCTTCTAGGAATAATGAAAAGGAAATACAGAAAAGAAAAGAAAAACCCCATATATTATTCTACACATGACAACTGCGGCAAGATTGGCTTTCGTGCAATGTTGGAGAAGCTCAAATATACCCTCTGAAGATTTAATAATTAAAAAGATTTTGGATTGTGCTGAGATGGACAAAATGACACTTGAATTGAAAAGATTGATGGACTCGGACTTTTACGTAATATGGGAGAAATGATATAATTGGATCAAAAATAGAAAAAAAGGAAAATAAAATAATATAGATTTAGTAAATATATATATAGGTGAATACTAGTGTGATGATATGTAAATGGTCACAGTCATGCACAAGAGTTGAATAATGATTGTTTAATTGTAAAAATTCAGTAAAACAAATTTTTAAAAAATGAGCAAAATCTTTCTTCCTGCCATCTTCCTTCCTGCCTCTCCAAACTATTTTGGCAATGTGTCAAGAACCTAGCCAGTAACATTAGCACTGTTTGGCTTCAGAGGTGGTATGCTTCCGGTTCAGACTGGTTCGCCCAAATTGGTAGCGGAAATCACAGGTGGGCCCGTCTACCCACCTGCCTGCCCTGGCTCTATGCCATCATATCTATGCCTTATGTGCACGCAAAGTACATGGGTTGGACGCCGTGTGCATGTGCGGAGGTGGCGCATGCGAGCAAAGCTAGTGATTGTTACCTGGGATGAGTTTGATCCTGTGATCCCTGACAACGTGGACAGGATTCTGGGTGGACTGAATGCGACCACATGCTTATTGGACCCGTGCCCCTCCTGGTTAGTGCTGGCTTCCCAGGAGGTGACGCGAGGCTGACTCCAGGGAATTATAAACGCTTCGTTGGGTGAGAGTGACTTCCCCGCCACCTTGAAAGAGGCGGTGGTGAAGCGCCTCCTCAAGAAGCCTTCCCTGGACCTGGCAGTGTTGGCTAATTATTGTCCGGTCTCCAACCTTCGCTTTATTGTGAAGGTTGTTGAGAGTGTGGTTGCACGACAGTTCCCCCGGTACCTGGATGACGCGACATATCTGGATCCATTCCAGTCGGGCTTCAGGCCTGGGCACAGCACGGAAACGGCATTGGTCGCATTGGTTGATGATCTCTGGAGGGCGCAGGACAGGGGTTGCTCTTCTGTCCTGGTCCCATTAGATCTCTCAACGGCTTTTGATACCATCGACCATGGTATCATGCTGCATCGGTTGGAAGAGCTGGGAGTGGGGGGCACCGTACTGTGGTGGTTCTCCTCCTTTCTCTCTAACCGGTCACACACTGTGTTGACAGGAGGGCAGAGGTCGACCCCAAGGCCTCTTGTTTGCGGGGTGCCACAAGGGTCAGTTCTTTCACCCCTCCTATTCAACATTTATGTGAAGCCACTGGGTGAGATCATCCGTGATTTCGGGGTGAAGTACCACCAGTCCGCTGATGACACCCAGCTATACATCTCCACCCCGGACCACCCCAATGATGCTCTTGAAGTGATGTCCCGGTGTCTGGAGGCCGTGCAGATCTGGATGGGGAGGAACAGGCTCAGGCTTAACCATCCAAGACTGAGTGGCTGTGGTTTCCGATGTCCTGATATAGTCAGCTGATGCCATCGCTGACTATTGGCGGCGAATCATTGGCCCCCACGGAGAGGGCTCGCAACTTGGGCGTCCTCCTGGATTCATGGCTGTCTTTAGAAGAGCACTTGACGGCCGTGACCGGGAGGATTTTTCATCAGGTTCGCCTGATTTGCCAGTTGCGTCCCTTTCTGGATCGGGATTCCTTACACACAGTCACTCATGCCTTCGTCACCTCCCGCCTTGACTACTGTAATGCTCTCTACATGGGGCTCCCCTTGGGGAGCACCTGGAGGCTCCAACTGGTGCAGAGTGTGGCCACGTGGTTGGTTATGGGAGCAACATGGCGCTCCCACGTGACACCCCTCCTGTGCGAGCTGCACTGGCTCCCAGTGGCCTTCCAGGTGTGCTTCAAGGTCCTGGTTACCATCTTTAGAGCGCTCCATGGCTTAGGATCTGGTTATTTATGGGACCACCTACTACCACAACAGCCTCCCACCGGCCGGTACGCTCTCATAGAGAGGGGCTCCTCCAGGTGCCGTCAGCCAAACAAAGTCGACTGGCAACCCCCAGGAGGAGGGCCTTCTCTGTGGGGGCACCCACTATCTGGAATGAGCTCCCCCTGGAGATACAGAGGATCCTGGATCTGCATACTTTCCGCCGTGCTCTTAAGACCCTCCTATTCCAGCAAGCCGGCATGGCCTAACTTTCTCCCCTTTTCTTTTAAATTTCTTTTAAATTTTCTAAAGCAAAATTTTAAATTGTTTTTAAATTATTGGGATTTTTAACTGTCTCGGGCTAAATTATCTAATTTGGTTTTAATTATGTTTTAACTTTTGTATTTATGTATTTTATTTTGTGCCTGTTCACCGCCCTGAGTCCTTCGGGAATAGGGCGGTATATAAATCTAATTAAATGAAAAATGAAAAATGAAATGAAAATAATGCACGTGTGTGTTCACATCACAAACCAGTAGGGAAGGTAAGTGAAAACCACCTCTGTTTTGCTTCCCCTCTCCCTCTGAAATCTTCAGAGAAATATCAACCTCCAAGACTCACCGTATTGCGCCGGATCTGGCGAATGAACTGCTGAGCTACATCAGCTGGGAGAACATTTTCCAGCAGGACCCGGTTAAGATTCTCCATGGTTTCAATCTCTTCACGTTCTTTCTTGAATTTCTTCTTCCAGAGAAAATCCAAACGGCAGTAATACTCGTTCTGAGAAAAAGAAGAGTCAGTTTTGCAATGAGAACCTTCCCTTTTGCAAAGCAATATTTCTAGCTCACCAGGTTGAACTTTGGGTTGCCTTGATGCTCTGTGAATTTTGATGGTTTTCTGGCAGACGTTTCATTATCGGACTAGGTCACATTATCAGTACTAGAAGGGTGTGGGGTTTGCTTTTATTTTTTATATATTAGTGGCTTGCCCTGTCAGTGTTGGTGGGAGTGTTCTTGGCAGTCCTTTGACTGAATAAATAATAAATATGATGCAACAATTTGAAGGATGGAACGTACAAAGTCATAAACCTGGAAGTTATCAGAAAGTATGCATATGCCACATACTCCTGGAAAGTAGGGATTTAAACCACATATCCCCCCTCCCCAGGACCACTAATAATCTTAGGTCATTAAAAAAAGAGAAGCAGCAAGGATTGAGGATCTCTATAGAAAGTCTGCTTGTGATAATCATCTGAGTAGTGTTACTACAGTATAAACTACTGTAACTCTTAATAGAGATATATACGTTCTTCCCTCTCTTTCAAACACGGAAGGAAATGCAATGTCCTAAATATAATATTTATATCAGCTACTGATATAAAGTTCAGTATGGCTCTGAATGTGTGAAGGACAGTATAAAAATACACTTATTTTTTGTTGTAGTCTTGATTCATGCCACTTTTTTGCACATGGGGAAAATACCTGTTTCTGAAGCTTATTGGTTTTCTTTTTAATTTATTCATTTATTTAATGTATATCCTGCCTTTATTACTGTTATAAATGTTGTGGCCTGTCAGCAGCCTGTGCGGATTATAGCTGATTCTGACAGTGAGGAGGCTGGTGTGATGTTGCACCAGCAGCATGTGCAACTGGCACTCAAGTCAGATAATGAGGAGGCTGGAGAAGATGTGGTGCCAGAGGCAGGGATTCAGCCAGGCCTTCAGAACCTCCAGGAGCTCCTTTAAGTGAAGAGGATGAAGAGCAGGAGCCTCTTCTCGATGCACAGGTGCGCAGAACAGCCAAAAGGCAGGTGTGGCTCCTCAAGAGGAGGTCTCCTCAAGAGTAAGGCTTGGGGATCACCAGATAAAAAAAATGGTATAGCTATCTATCTGAAGGATTTAATTGCTAAACTAATTGAAGCAGATGAACAAGGCAGATATTTGGCAATTGAAGTTTTAATCCAAGGTGAAAAAACTTTAATTGTGGGAGTTTATGCACCCAATCAACAACAGGAGATTTTTTACAGTTTTTTACATTCAAAAATGACTAATTGGAACTATAAAACATGCATTTTGCTTGGAGACTGGAATGGAGTTTTAGATGTTAAAAAATACAAATTAGGATCAAAACAAAGCTTTGCTTCAAGAGCTAAATTGCCAAGATCTTTTTTTGACTTGATGGAGGAGTGGGAGTTGAAAGATATTTGGAGAGATAGAAACCCAACAGATAGAGATTTTACCTTCTTCTCGAATAGACATCAATCCTTTTCAAGGATAGATTTTATTTTAATTTCTAATGATCTTTTCCCTAGGGTGAAGACGACTAAGATTTTTCCAAGAACGCTGACAGACCATAGCCCTGTATGGGTAGAAATAGATTATTGTAAGGGACCAAAGAGGTCCTGGAGAGTAAATGAAAATTTATTTAGATATGGAGAAAATATTGAGGAATGTAAAAATTTTTTGAAAGAATATTTTATTATGAATATGCAAAAGGGTACCCCAATGGACATGGTTTGGGATGCATCTAAGGCTTATATGAGGGGTGTCCTGATTTACATGAATAATAAATTTAGAAGAAAGCAAGGGGAAAAAAGAAGGGTGCTGGAAGAGCAAATTAAGGAAAATGAGCAACTTTTGATAAAAAACCCCAGGGACAATAAAGTCAAGGAGGTTATCAAATTGC
The DNA here is from genome assembly GCA_012654045.1 of Ptyas mucosa. Taxonomy (NCBI): domain Eukaryota; kingdom Metazoa; phylum Chordata; class Lepidosauria; order Squamata; family Colubridae; genus Ptyas; species Ptyas mucosa. The sequence goes on from WNWU01013208.1 coordinate 302,709, forward strand.
TGAAAGAACAATTTAAAATGTTGATAGCAGACCAAACTGCAACTAATTTACAGTATGCTAAATACAACACATTTTGTAATGCCAATAAGCCTGGAAGATGGATGGCTTATATGCTTAGGAAGAGACAAAATCAAAGAACAATTGGAAAAATTAAATATAAAGGAAAAGAGGTCTTTCAGCAAGAATTAATTAAAAAGTCATTTAAAGAATATTATTCAGAATTATATAAGGCAGATAGGATTCAGGATGTAGATATAGACAGATTCTTTAAGAAGCAGAATATTAAGCCAGTTTCACAAGATCAAAAGGATATGTTAACCCAATTAATTACATTAGAGGAAATTATGTCTGCAATTAAAGATTTAAAGGTGGGGAAGGCCCCGGGAACAGATGGCCTGATGGCGGTTTATTACAAAAATTTGTGTGAAGAGATGGCTGAACCAATGAAAGAATTATTTAATACAATACAACAGGGAGGAAAGGTTCCTCCCTCTTGGAAAGCATCCTTTATATCTCTAATACCAAAGGAAGGCCAGGATCATACAGAACCAAAAAATTACAGGCCTATTTCATTGTTAAATACTGATTATAAGATTTTTGCTAAGGTATTGGCAAATAGATTAATGAAGGTAATGCAGCAAATGATACATCATGACCAAACAGGTTTTATAAGTGGCAGACAAATGAAAACTAATGTAAGACATATTGTTAATGTTTTGGAATATTTAGAAAGGAACAACCAGGTCCCTGCGGGTATAATATTTTTAGATGCCAAAAAAGCATTTGATCGGCTTAATTGGCAGTTTTTATTAAAATTAATTGAAAGAATGCAATTTGGAGATACATTTATACAATCAATAAAGGCAATATACCAGAAACAAACAACTCAAATAATAGTTAATGGAGGCGTAACGGAAAATTTTGCAATAGAAAAAGGTACTCGGCAAGGATGTCCCTTGTCTCCATTATTATTTATTTTGTCACTGGAAATATTGCTGAATAATATACGAGACTCAGAAGCAATAAAGGGAATACAGATTAGGTAACAAGAATATAAATTATGTGCATTCGCAGATGACCTGGTTGTTACCTTAACCCAACCATCACAATCTCTTAAAATATTAATGGATATAATTAAAGAGTATGGATTAATATCTGGCTTTAAAATAAATGCAGCCAAAACGAAGATAATAGCTAAAAATATGACTGTTATACAAAAACAAGAAATGGAAAATCAAACAGGATTTGAAATAGCTAAAAAGGTCAAGTATTTAGGCATAAATATCCTGACAAGTAATTCAAAATTATACCATCACAATTATGAAGTATTGTGGCAAAAGATGCAATTGGAGATTCAGAATTGGCGAAAGTTACAGTTGTCACTTCTAGGAAGGATAGCTGCCATAAAAATGAATCTTTTACCGAGGTTTTTGTTCCTTTTTCAAACAATACCAATACTTAAAAATGATAAATTAATCAAAGAATGGCAAAAAGGTATAAATACTTTTGTCTGGGCAGGGAAAAAACCTCGAGTTAAAGAATAATGCAGGATTCTCGGGAAAGAGGAGGACTAAAAATGCCCAATTTAGGGCTATACTATGAGGCAGCTGTACTATCACTAGTTAGTGATTGGATTAACTCAACAGAGGACAGGATATTGAATGTGGAAGGATATGGTCTGGTTTTTGGCTAGCATGCATATTTATTGTATCATAAAAAGATAGATAACACTTTTAAAAGTCACATATTGAGAAGTTCTTTGTTACGTGTATGGAAAAAGTACAGTTATAAATTAAATGATAAAATTCCGATTTGGGCGATACCCAGACATACAATTGAAAATATAAATATAGAACAAAAGCAAGATCCCATCCCAGCAACTTTTGGACAAGGAAGGATATGGGTATCAATTAAAAACTATTCAACAATTAAAAGAACAAGGAATAATTAAAACCTGGTTTCAATATGGCCAGCTACAGGCCAGATGGAAAGAGGACCAAAAGAAGGGTATTTTGCAGCATGAAGAGAATTTGATTAAGCAAATAAGAGATCAGAGCCAAATGCATATAAAAAGGTTATATAACATATTATTGGAAATAGATTCAGAGACAGAATTAGTTAAGGATTGTATGATAAAGTGGGCACAAAATATAGGGGAAACAATAACGCTGGATACATGGGAAATTATATGGGTTAGAAATGTAAAATTTACACAGGCTCAAAATTTGAGAGAAAACTTTTATAAAATATTTTATAGATGGCATTTAGACCCCCAAAAATTAGCTTGTATGTACCCTAATATTCAGCCCAAATGTTGGAGATGTGGAAGTCAGGATGCCACTTATTTTCATATATGGTGGACTTGTAATAAAATTAAGGCATTCTGGATAAAAATTTGGTGGATAATTCAAAATATATTAAAGAAGAAGATTAAATTTACACCACAGTTTTTCTTGTTAGGCATTATAACAGATTGTACCGGAATAGAAATAAAGTTGATTTTAAATTTAATAACAGCGGCAAGACTTCTGGTGGCACAATATTGGAAGAAACAAGATGTACCTACAATTCAAGAATGGACATTAAAAGTAGTGCATTTGGCAGAAATGGCAAAGATTTCTGCATATCTTAAAGATTATTCAAATGAAAGATATATAAAGGAGTGGAAAGATGGATAGATTATATTCAAAACAAATATTGTAATAAGAAATTTCAATTAGCTTATGAATGATATATTTTGTAGAGATTGTTATATCAAGTAGAATATTGTTGTTTTATTATTAGGAGTTAAAGATCAAGGTTAATAATGTATTAGTATAGTGTTAGCTAATTTTAGTTTTGTGCTTGTACTTGTAATACCCTGAGCTAATCCTGGGAAGTCGGGGGGGAGGGGGTGGGTTGGGAAGGGTGAGATGGGATGGGGGGGAAGAGGGGGAGGGAGGGAGGAGGGATAGGGTGGTGGGAGGAGGGGGGGAAATTTCTTTTGTAATTTGTAAAACTTTTTAATAAAAAAAAAAGAGTAAGACTTGGGGCTAATTGGCCACTCCCTTAGCCTATTTAAGGAGGAACGCCGACTGAAGCAATTTGTAGGGAACAACTTTAGTTCACTGTACTTCGTCTCTGGATTCTCTGCAAATTGCTTCTGGGCTTTCTGCCAACCTTAGTAAGATTGTGATTACTTTATCTTTTGTTTCTTGTAGGCTGTTAGGAAAGTTTATTAACAGCCTTTGTTTTGAAAAATACTGAGTTATTTTAGTAAATTAAATTTTGTATAAACTTTGTGTGTGCTGTGTTCTTTCGGGTCCATAGCTGGGGCAGAACAATAAATGACTCAAGGCAGCAAACATATCTGATATACTGTACCTGTGATAGCGAACCTATGGCACATGTGCCGGAAGTGACATGCAGAGCCATCTCTCTGGGCACGTGAGTCATCACCTGTTGCTCTTCTGGATTCTGGTGTGCCGGCCAGCTGGTCTTCACATGTGCAAGAGCACCGGAAACCAGAAGGGCAGCTGACTGGAGCACATTCACACGCCAGGAAGATGATCTTCTAGTTTCCAGCATTCACATGCACAACAGTCAGCTGGTCTTAATGCATGCATGCATGCATGCCAGAAACTGGAAGACCAGGTGGCTTGTCCGCATGTGCCTGCCGGAATCTGGAAGATTATCTTCCCAGTGGGTGCATGCGCACCGGGCAGTTTCCGGCCCGTGCCTGCACACAGCCACCTGGTCTTTGCATGCACATGCATGTCATAAACCGGACAACCAGGTGCCAGTGTGCAAGTGTGCACTGGAAACTGGAAGATCATCTTCTCGGTGCGCACATGCACACTGGGGTGGGTGGGCTGCTCTTCTGGTTTCCGGCATGCACACACACTCCCATTTCAGCACTCGGTGCTAAAAAGGTACGCCAACACTGTGATATACCTTCCTCATGAGCTGTGGTGACGGAGTGGTTAGAATGCAGTACTGCAGGCTACTTCTGCTGACTGCCTGCTGACTGCAATTTGGCAGTTCAAATCTCACTAGGCTCAAGGTTGACTGAGCCTTTCATCCTCCCAAGGTGGGTAAAATGAGGGCCCAAATTGTTGGGGGCAATATACTGACTCTGTAAAACACTTAGAGAGGGCTGTAAAGTGGTATATAAGTCTAAGTGCTATTGCTATTGTCTTATTTTCCCCGCAAAAACCCTGTGAGATGATTTGGGCTGAGAGAGAGAGAGAGAGATTGGCCCAGGGTCACCCAGCTGGCTTTCATGCCTAAGGTAGGACTAGAACTCACAGATTTCTAACCTGGTGCCTTAACCACTAGACCTCGTCTCAGAAGAAGCACGCAGAACGAGGTAAGATTGTATCAATGTGACATGTACTGTGAATGTGGTATATAATATGGTGAGTCTGTGGTTTTTATTAAGTATTAAAGTGATTACAAAGAAAAAGAGTTCAACAACGAACAAAACTAGGTTCCAGGAAAAACCACTTTAAGAACACTGTATTTTGACACACTAGTTCTTACCCACAATTTTATCTGGAACATTTCCCCCCCCTACTGCGCTCTATTTTTCATCAAATCAATTACTGACTGTGTGAAAACTCTCTCATTCACAAATAAGGAGAACAAAACCAGATTCCTGTAAACCACACCCGGCCACATGAAACAGCCACGTTTCGAATGCCGGTGGACAAACCTTAGTAAAGATTTTCAAAGCCTCAAAACCACAAAAGAGGAAAGGTTGGCAGGATGTGAAGAGGTGGCATTGAAAGAGTGATGGGAAATTTGCCATGCAATTTCAACCAAACTAACTTCCCCGAGGTGCATTTCGTGAGTGCAATGCAGAGCCTGTCCCACTTCTCATCTGTAAGAGAGGAGAACTTCCTGGTAGGACCAACGCAAATATAGGTTTGTCATCCGACCCGAAGCTTATGTGACAATCCTATACTTGCGTTGGTCCTAGCAGGAAGTTCTTCTCTATTACAGATGAGAAATGGGGCAGGCTCTGTATTGTCACCCAGCCAGGGGTGAAATCTACTTACCTTCCAACCCGGTTCGGAAGTGCACACATCACATGCACGCTTGGACCCTCTGCGCATGTGCAAACCTTTCTGCACATGCTCAGAGGGTAAAAAACAGGTTACTTCCTGGTTAAAAACAGGAAGTAATGACGACCAGGCGGGTGGACAGAGCCTTGCGCCACCATTGCTACCGGTTCTCCGAACCACTGGCCACCATCGCTATTGGTTTGGCTGAACTGATCCAAACCGGGAGCATTTCACCTCTGCACCCAACCCTAAGGTTATCAGACATGGAGAGCACTGGAAGACAGCAACCAAAAAAAAAAAAAGTAGCTTTCACAAGAAGAATTAAAGTGGGAACTGGAGGGAACTCACCTGTCTAGCCAGACCCAAGAGGGTGAAGAAGAAAACAAAGAATGAGACTGCTCCCATCACCTTGGGCTCCTTCAGCACCCCAGGTCTGAAAGAATGGGAGTTACAGAAAACATCATTCCTGGTATATTCCTCTAAAATGCCCTTCTGGAGCACCATATATTTATCTGTAGTTACCATAGGAATTGCCCCCCTCAGATGATCTTTGCCAAAGTAAAGGTAAAGGTAAAGGTTCCCCTCGCACATATGTGCTAGTTGTTCCCAACTCTAGGAGGCAGTGCTCATCTCCGTTTCAAAGCCAAAGAGCCAGCGCTGTCCGAAGATGTCTCCATGGTCATGTGGTTATGTGGCTGACATGACTAAATGAGCCTTGGTAGTACAGTGGACAAAAGCACACTGTTATTAACACCAGCTGCCTGCAATTACTGCAAGTTCGAATCTCACCAGGCTCAAGGTTGACTCAGCCTTCCATCCTTTCTAAGGTAGGTAAATTGAGGACCCAGTTTGTGGGGGCAATAAGCTGACTTTGTATAAAATATACAAAAGTATGAAGGCTATTGCTTAGCGCATTGTAAGCCGCCCTGAGTCTCCGGAGAAGGGTGGCATATAAATCAAATAAAAATAAAAATAAATAAAAAATAAATGCCAAAGAAATGCTGTTACCTTCCCACCAAAGGTGGTCCCTATTTTTCTACTTGCATTTTTTTTTTACATGCGTTTGAACTGCTAGGTTGGCAGAAGCTGGGACAAGTAACGGGAGCTCACCCCATTATGTGGCACTAGGGATTCTAACCACTGAACTGCTGACCTTTCGAGCGGCAAGCTCAGCGCCTTAGCTACTGAGTCACTGTGTCCCATATTGCCAAAGTTAACAGGAAATCATTTCTAAACAGGCTGGGTCTGTATTCAGACTAGTGCTGTGTTAAATATTGCTCTCTATTTAGTTTTTTTGAATTTGACAAGAGAAACCAAAATCAAATGAAAGAGGTTACTAAAAAAATCTTCTCTTTTCACTGCCCAATAGTTGTTGTTTTCCTTTTTAAAAGCTTTAATGTGGCCCTGTCTGTATTGTCTCTTTCCATATCCTATTCCACTGTTACTAGTATTTACAATTATCAACCAACCACATATTATTGTATGATCATCTGACCCTCCTGTGGTCAGAGCAGGGATGGGATTCAAAAATTTTAGCAATTGGTTCTCTGCCTGGTTGCTGGGTGGGTGTGGCTATGGTGGCCATGGTGTATTCGGTTTCCTGCACCACAGCAGGGAGTTTTTGCCCTCCCCAGGTTCTGGGGGTTTTCCTTGAGCCCCCGGGAGGGTGAAAAAGACCTCCCCGGGCTTCAGAGGCCCTTGGGAGGCCAGAAACAGGCTTGTTTCCAGACTTCTGGGAGGCCCATTTTTTTGCCCTCCAAAGGCTCTGGAGGCTTTCCTTGAGCCTCCAGGAGGGCGAAAACACTCCCCTGGGCTCCAGAGGCTCTCCGGAGGCCAGAAACGGGCCTGTTTCCAGACTTCCAGAACTTCTGGGAGGCCCATTTTTCGCCCTCCTGGAGCCTCTGCATGGGCTCTGCACTTACCTGGCATCCAAAACAGGCTGCATGGAGACTCCTGGGAGGTGTGTGGAGGGGTGGTAGGGGAGGGGCTAATTAGTCCTTGCAACTTCCGGTTAGGCGAACTAGATGTAAAATTAGCATTCAGTTTGCCTGAACCAGTCTGAACTGGTGGAATCCCACCACTGGGTCAGAGGATCATAGAATTTCATTCTTGGAAGGTATCATAAAAATAATCTAGATCAACTTCCTGTTCAGTGGTGGATTTTCTAGAGCAGGAATCCTCAACCTTTTTTATTCTTGGACCGGTGGGGACAGTCAAGGCTTTGGTGGTTTCAATGGCGGTGGAAGAAATGTTTTTGCATGCATAACCAAAATCCAATGCATACATAAATGAAACTTCACATGCTCGCCTGCTGTTTCAGCAACCTGCTTCCCAATGGGCTGCGGCTCTAGGAGTTGAGGACCCCTGTTGTAGAGCAACTCTGACCAATGACCATGTAGAATCTGTTTTGAAGACCTCTAGAGAAGACACTTCTTGATATGTAGCATGAACCTTCAGCCTAATTCATTGGTTATGGTCCTAATCTCTGGGACAACAAAAAGTAAGGTCTATTCCCTCTTCTGTTTGATGGACCTTCAGAGAATTGAAGATAGCCATCATATCTCCTGTCAGTCATCTCGCCTATAAATTAACATGACCAAACTTAGACACAGTATGGTAAATGAAGTCAGAGCTTTATCCCAAGCTGGAACAATGGCTTACTGTGATCTGAACTCTATGCTCCTCTAAAGGCCCCCTGAAATAGCATTCAGCTTTTTAGCAACCGCATCACACTGGTGGCTTATGTTTGACTTGTTGTCACCAAAATTCTCTTCACAGCCAATGTTGTGGCCTGCCAGTGGAGCTGGCAGCAGATTCAGACAGTGAGGAGGTTGGGGACAAACATGGACCAGTCCTGGAGTCTGGAGAAGGCTCTGATGAAGGGTCTGTGTTGAAGGCAGAGAGGGGACCAGGGCCATATGCCAGTTATCAGCTGCCTTCAGAGTCAGACATCAATGAGGCAGACAAACAGCTGAAGCCTGTTCCCAGTGTGCGCATGCAGAGAGTTGCCAGATGAATGGAACAGCTAAAGAACAAGGGTTGACTTGAGAGTAAGGCCACAGGTGGACAATGAATGGCCTCTTCCAGAGGGAATAAAAGAGGAGCGAAAGGGGAGTGGAGTTTGCAGGAGACAATTAGTTCCCTTAATTGGTCCGTGATTCTCTAAGACTCCTTGCCAAGTTTTGAAGATATGGGCCTGGCAGCTCTCCAAGCCAGATAAGATCTGTGACTGTAAATTCTCCCTTGAAAGACTTTGCTGGATGTGATTGAGACAAATTCACAGTAACTTAATAAAAAGGGTTTTTTGTCAGGACAAGGAGTCTGCTTCATGCTCTTGAGAAACCTAGGTCAGAATAGCCAAGTAATACAATATATTGTTGCATGGATTTAAAAAAAAGATGAAGAAACTATGAATCATTTCATTGCTGCAATATGCCTGCTTCTCTTACGAAACGGGAAAAAAAGCCCATCGGTACCCATCAATCAAGGTGATATATAACCTTCACTCCCTATCATTGTTAGCAGAAGTTGTATAATCCTGGTGAAAGACCAGGAAAGAAAAGTCTCTTACTGTGATTTGTGATTCTTGTGAATGCCTTAATTTACATAGTCCATTCTGGAGAAGAGATTGTACTTCTCCTTTTTCTATAACGAAGGGCCAGGTGACCAAGACAGTTCTGCCCTGTGTCAGTTTCATTTATGTTTCGTATCATTTTGGTTGGCTTGCTTGCTTGTTTCATTTCATTTTTTACAACGTATATATGTTTTGCAATTTTATGAACAAGATAAATCAGTAATGTTTTATCTGTGCCATTGCAATCTTCGATAGCTTGAGGCTATAAATCAGGCTCATTACCTTTCCAAGTGTGGGAAAAAAAATATATTTATTTGAGGCGTACTACTTCCCTTAATTCTCACCTAAGGAAGAACAAAGTAAGAATGCCTGACATAATTTCGAACCCACAAGTTACAGCTAAAACCTTTCTGCTGTGATAAACATACTAGGCATCTAAGTCATGGGTGTCAAACTTGATCGCGCCACATGACATATCGTGATGTACCGTGATGTATTTTGCCTTGGTGGAGCCGGGGTGGGTGTGGCCAGCACGTGTTACATCCAGCCCGTGGATTGCCAGTTTGACACCCCTGATCTAAGTAGTTCCTGATCATCTGAATCTGTTCTTCAGGGGAATCAAGTTCAGTGATTCATGTCTGCTAGGAACAGTTGATGTCAACTATGTTTTCATCTAAACATAGACAAAATTGTTTACTATAAGGTAATTAAATTCTTGGATGCGATCAGTGGTGGATTGCCCCTGGTTCGGTCCGGTTCTATAGAACTGGTAGTAAGACCGGCAGGAGGCTCCGCTCACCTGCCACAACATCATCGCCAGTGATCTTCTGCCAAGCTTCTGCCATGCGCAGAAGAGTGCGCGTGCGAGCAAAGTGAGCTCCTGTTGCGAACTGGTAGTAAAAGTAAGTAGAACCTACCCCTGGATGTGATGGTATACTTCCTTCATCACGTGTGAAATATGACCATCCAGAATAAACCATCAAAATCACATAATCTCAGGAGTATTTGCCTCAGTTCTACAGCAGGTATGCTATAAGAACACATGAACATACCTCCTGGATGAAACCAAAAGTCCTTCTAATCCAGAATCAGATTTCCAACAGTTCCTTAGTCTGATGGTTTGGGGACTTTCTTAAACAGATCCTGAGTCAACAAACTTGTTACCCTCCAGTAATGGCTATTCATACTACTCATCTTGGATCATGACCCTCTGTGAAACCTTCAGAGACATTGGCCTCAACTAATATCCAACCATTCACTTTATCTTCCTTTAAAAGCCACATAATAATCATGGGCATAATCTTTCAATATCTCCCAAAGCATAACAATGTTTGTTAACCAGCTTTTAAATTGGAGGTGGTGATGGTGCTATTATCATTGGAAGGAAGTTGCTATAGCTCTTTGATCATTTCTGTTGCTCTTTTCTGCATCACTTATACCATGCTCCATTAAAATGGGAACTATTTAGGCACGTTTTTGAAACCAGGTGCATGTGTGGAAGGCATGCACACAAGCAAAGCACATGTGCAGGAGGCCGTGTGCATGCGCGGAAGTGCGCACACACTCACATTTGCGAACTGGTAGGGAAAGTAAGTGACCCCTGGAGCCATCCAACCCAGCAACTAGGAAGGGAAACTAACAAAGAAGGATAACTAATAGTCTTCACTTCTGCTTTCATTCTGGGAGGATTCCACGAGGGCTAATTACCTGAGTGCAGTTTGGTTACGGTAGAGCTGAGAGACATAGCAGTCAGAGAGCCAGGAATGGGTGTGAAGGAACAGCACATTGTAGACAACAAGGCAAAGTATCAGCATGGTCAACTTGAGCTCAAAGTTCATGTGGAGGAAGAGGGAACACGAGAGGAATCCCAGGACACAGCAGTAGATATAATACTAGGGGGGGGGGGGAGAGGGTGATGGGGAGGGGGGGGATATGGGGGGGGGAGAAGAGACGCTTTTTGGTGAGATTGGTAGGTCCATTAATCAAAGGAAAAAAAAAAGAGAGAATTGATTAAAGAGCTCAACCTTACCGGCACACTGAAGAGGGAGTTAAACCGAGAGAATTCCTGTACAGTATTCATGCTTGATAAGGTAGAATTTTCAAGCTTCACAAAGCATGAGGTTTCTGGCATAAAGAACTAGGAAGCAGAATTAGAGAACGCATTAGAAGGGAAGAAGGGATATAAATCTTTCTGATCTGGTCTAGATAGCAGAAGACATGTATGCCTTAGATTTGGCCATCTGCTGAGGATTCCACAACCTATCTGTTTCTCAGGAATAGAGTCAGTGTGGTAAAAGCAATGGTGGGATTCAGCCGGTTCGGGCCAGTTTGGGTGAATTGTTTGTTAAATTGCTGTCTGACCCTTCCACTCCCCACCCTCCCCTTACAGGAGTCCCCACACACCACATTTTGCTCCCAGGAGCCTGCAGGGAGGCCTACTAGGCCCAAAATGGACACAGGAGGAGGCACCCTGTGTTTTTACTCCCGGGGGGAGGGTCCAGGAGGTCGAGTGCTGCCTGTCACACACCCTGGCCACGCCCACTATGGCTATGCCCACCCCTGGCCACGCCCACTATGGCTATGCCCACCCAGCTGGTCATTAGGGCAGAGAACCAGTTGTTAAATTATTTGAATTCCACCACTGGGAAAAAGCAATATACTATCATGACCTCTATCAATGGTCAGAGAAGGAGATTGGAAGATACTCAGATTCCTCCATCCTGAACCTTTGCAGTATCTTTTATATTCAGATTACTGGAGCAGAGACCAGGTAGAGAATTAATAGGAGCCGCAGAGTCAAGGTGGCACAGTGATTAGAATGCAGTATTGCAAGCTATTTCTGCTGACTGCCGGCTGCCTGCAATTTGCAGGTTCAAATCTCACCAGGCTCAAGGTTGCCTCAGCCTTCCATCTTTTTGAGGTGGGCAAAATGAGGACCCAGATTGTTGGGGGCAATATGCTGACTCTAATACGCTTAGAGAGGGCTATAAAAGCATTGTGAAATGGTATATAAATCTAAGTGGTATTGCTAATACTTTTACCCCCATACAGATTGAATTGATTGCACATCTAGCAACATTGGCTGAAACAAGGTTAGATGCAGTGGTGGGTTCCTCCCGGTTTGGCCTGGTTCTGTGGAGCTGGTAGCGGTGACCATATGATGTCGCTGAACCAGTTCTGCCACCCCCCACGTTATTCTTACGTTTTATTTGGCCCTACCCCCAATCTATTGCTGCCTCCTGAGTCTCAGCTGATTGGCTAGAAGGAAAAAAAACTGTTTAAACTTTTGCTGCGGGGCTTCAAAGGGCCGCCCTACAGCTGATCAGTGTTAAAAGGCAGTGTGGTGATAGACTGGTACCTCCAAAAACAAATGAGTAGACTGATGCCTCCAAAAACAAATGGGCAGACCGGTACAGCTCTGCAAGCAGTTAAAAGCCTGGTAGACCAGTACCTCTGCTAAATCCTAAGGAATTGTAACATGACCATTAAGCCACGCCCACAAAATAAGCCACACCCACAGAACCAGTAGTAAAAAAAAATAGGAAACACCCCGCCCCCCCCGTTAGATGGAGTGATCCTTAGATGGAAGACTAATAGGAGATCCCAGATGTATAGGTTAAATTAGGTGTATAGGTGGAGGTTCATTCTCCAATCTTGTGGGTAGTTTCCAAATATTTCATTACCAGGCTAGGGAAAATCTTCGCAGGGTTTAGGGGAAACTCCGCTGAAGATGTTGCCTAGCCAGGTAACGAAACGTTCGGAAGCCAACCCATATCAGTGGTGGGATTCAAATAATTTAACAATCAGTTCTCTGCCCTAATGACTGGCTGAATGGGCGTGGCCATGATGGGTGTGGCCAGGGGTGTGTAACAGGCAGCACTCGACCTCCTGCACCCCCCTGGGAGCAAAAATGGTTGTGGGGGGGCACTCCCCCCCATGCCCCATTTTGGGCCTAGTAGGCCTCCCTGCAGCCTCCTGGAAACCAAAAAGGGCCACGGAGCCCCCGCTGCACCCCCCATTCCCTGTTTTGGGCCTAGTAGGCCTCCCTGCAGCTTCCTGGGAGCAAAAGTGGGCTGGGGAGGCACGCCACACCTCCCGTTCACCCCATTTTGGGCCTAGTGGGCCTCCATGCACTTACCTGAGAGCCAAAATGGGGTGCGTGGGAACTCCTGAACCAACCCGAACTGGCTGAATCCCACCACTGACCCACACGCTCGGAGAACGAACCTTCAAACTCATCCTACAGCTGAATTACAGATATTCGCCACTATTGTAGAGCTAGACTGGAAATTGACAAAGCATCCTGAAAGAAGGCAGTGGCAAACTACTGCGGTGCCAATGCCAAAAATATAATGTCTGGAACTCAAGCACAACTTGGAAGAAGATTTGCTTTTGAAAAACGTATGTGAATGCAATTCATTGTTTCATCCATGAAGCCTCTTAGCACTGATTGGTATTAAAATTAAATGTGCTTTGCTCTCCCAGGCTACAAGGAGTTTTTTCTAAGTATCTTGAATCTTTCCTCTTCCTCCTCTTTCAAATATTCTATTTCTCTCTCCTTCCCATTCACTAGCAACGTACCAAGTTCAGCACTGACATTGTGAGAACCACAAGAATGGTGATGATGCCCAAGGAGACCCGTAGCCATGGCTGAGTGCAAACATTGGCCAAGATGGATGGAACCCAATACAAGATCTTGGGACCTTTCAGGAAACATTTCTGTGTGCAGAAAACAAAAATGATATAAGCACCCATAGAGCCAAAACTTTAGATTCCTTTCTCTTACTACTCCAACAATCTTTTCCTGACATTGAAAAGTCTATTTAAAGACAACAAGAATAATTCCCAACAGAAAAAAGCCAAATTGGCTTATACTATTTTTATTTGTTTGTGTATGGGAACTGTACTTTAGCTTTCATTAAACAGAACAAGAAAAAATAAAATGGAGCTCATGTCAAAAATAATAACCAAAGCCCATCAATATGTGAAGGGTCCTTGGTGTTCTTGTGAGCTTGGTTGTTTTCTTGCAGATATTTCATTACTCAAACTAGGTAACATCATCAGTGGTACCCTGTTTCTCCCAAAATAAGACATCCCCTGATAATAAGCCCAATTGGGCTTTTGAGCGCATGGTAATAAGGCCAAGCGCTTATTTCAGGGTTCAAAACCTGAAATATCTTATTTTCGGGGAAACACAGTAGTCTAGATTAGCAGAAAGCAACTATGCTCAGAGAGCACCAAGGAGTCCTGAACTACAAATATTCTCCTTTATTGGTACCCATCAATACAATCAAAATGAACAATACGAGGACAAAAATGCAATAAATTAAGGTACAGAATTGTGACTGCATATGTCTATTCCTTCCCTTCCCTTTTATTCCCCAATTATGAGGGAATATCTTATCCACTTTGGCAAACCGTGTCTTTATAACAGCTTTGTGGAAGCATTTAGATAATTAGGTATGATTATGTAACATCTACCCTGATTTCCCGAAAATAAGACCTTCCCGGATAATAAGGCCGATTGGGCTTTTGAGAACATGCGCTAAAATAAGCCCTCCGTGACAATAAGCCTTCCGCGAAAATATTTAAATGCATGTGCAGCCAGTCCCTGCCATTTCCTCTGATTAAGGTTAGGGAGACAGAACTGGAAATCAGGTAAGATGGCAAGAGAAGCCCCATCTTGCTCCATGCACCCGAAAATAATAAGACCTCCTTGAAAATAAGGCCAAGCGCTTATTTCAGGGTTCAAAAAAAAATAAAAGATAGGGTCTTATTTTCGGGAAAACATGGTATTTACATAATAGGTGATAAGCTCCCTGGAAAAACAAAGGGAAATCATCAAAACCACTAAAAAGCTAAAGTTAGAATATTTTGGACATCAGGGGTGGGTTTCACATAATTTTACCACCAGTTCACCTCACACTGAAAATGTGCGCAGGTGCCTTCCATGCATGCACACACCCTTCCGCGCATGCACTTTGCTCGTGTGTGCGTGGCTTGCACACATGCACACGGCTTAGAAAACATGGCTAAATAAGACGGCATAGCGCCGGGGTGGATGGGCAGGTCACCACTACCAGTTCGCCTGAACCAGTCTGAATGGCTGAATACCACCACTGTTGGATTTGTGATGCAATCGCTGGAAAAATATAGCAACCTTCACTTAATCCTCCAAGGAAAGATTGAAGGCAAATGATGTCCAGGCAGAAGAAGAACATCATGGCTTCAAAATCTAAGGGACAGATTTGGACAAAACTCAGCTGTACATTTTTGTGCAGCTGTTGATAAAAATAGGATTACCAATGTGATCGCCAACGTCCGATGACGGATATGGTGCAAGAAGAAGAAGAAGTTGTAACATTTATGCAGGGGTTTTGTAAATTACTTCTTCCAAATAAGAGCCGAGTACCCAAAGTCATATACCATCCTGGTTGTATTTTTGATATGGATTGTAGGTAAGAGATGACTTCCTCCTTCACGCATGTCTCTCCTGTAGAAATGTGCTCCGACCTCAGCTCTGCTGAGTCCAAGGGAGAAGACATAAGAGAGCTTAAACACTTTTGATACTTCTCAAAAATGACCTTGCTCCACATGGGGATTGCAACTTCAAAATCCAACCGTAGAGACAGATTCCAACCAGTCCCAAGAATATGGGCATCTTTTAAATTTGTCAGAAGCCATGGCCCAAAAACTACAAAACTCCGATGGACTACAAAGCTACAATGGCCCTATTCCATTGGTGGTATTTAGCCAGTTCAGACTGGTTCAGGAGAACTGGTAGTGGCGACCTGCGGGGTGGGTCTGCCCACCTGCCCTGGCGCTATGCCATCCTATTTAGCCACATTTTCTAAGCCGTGCGCATGCATGCAAGCTGTGTGTGTGAGCAAAGTGAATGCATGGAAGGCCGTGCGCATGCACAGAAGCTCACTTTGCTCTCTCTCTCTCGGGCACACTCACATTTTCAGTGCGCAGTGAACCGGTGGTAAAATTGTGTGAAACCCACCTTTGCCCTGCTTGTTGCCTGATTAAAGATCTCCATGAAGTTTCTCCTCCGACGTATACCCTCCAGAGACTTACCGCCAGGTGACCAGCAAAGCAGGTGAGAAGAAGGAGGAGAAACAGGAAGAAAGAAATTCCATAGGAGATCCCCAGTGCTTCTGTTCTGGATGGAAAGAATAAATGAGGAATCCAGTTGGCTAGCTTTTGTGTAATTCAATGTTTATTTTTTGCCTTGATTGATCTTGAAGAAGAACCACCCACTGAAATAATGACCTCCTGGCATTCTATGTTGGTTCAAGTCTTGCCAGAATCAAGGATTCAAATTTACTTGAGCATCCACGAGAGCTAAAAACCCATTCATTTTCACTCTCATTTATCGATTGCCACATATATCTTCAAGTGGAAAGTGGCCTTTGATCATTTTTTCCCAGTGTGACTTATCACAAACCTACTGTTCATTTCAGTCCACATGTTCTGCTCCAAACATCTCCAAACTGGTGCCCATCACAAAAGTGGAACTAAAAGTATTCCTATGGCCATGAGGGACCGGAGGCTAAAACATACGATGAACGGTTGCAAGAACTGGGCATGGCTAGTCTAGTGAAAAGAAGGACCAGGGGAGACATGATAGCAATGTTCCAATATTTGAGGGTGTCCCACAGAGAGGAGGGGGTCAAGCTATTTCCCAAAGCACCTGAAGGTCAGACAAGGAATAATGGATGGAAACTGATCAAGGAAAGATTCAAACTGGAAATAAGGAGAAATTTTCTGACAGTGAGAACAATCCACCAATGGAACAGAAGTTTATCTGAAGCTGTGTGGGAGTTTCATCACTGGAAGCTTTCAAGAAGAGACTGGACTGCCATCTGTCAGAAATGGTGTAGGGCAGTGATGGCTAACCTTTTCCAGCCTCAGTGCCCAAAGCGCCCGAACCCCCAAAATGCAATGCGGGCACAGCCCCCATGCATGTGTCCTACACCCCGCACACATACTCCCCCGTGCACATGCCCCATCCCCACACATGCATGATAGAGATCCAATGACCGGCATACGCATTCACAGCAGAGCTGAACTGGGGCAATGACTCTCCATAGGTTCCCCATCATGGGTGTAGGGTCTTCTTGGGTGGGGGGTTGGACTAGGTGAGCTACAAGGTCCCTTCCAACTCTATTAATCTGTATCTGTATCAGGCTGACTGGAGGATTCTGGTAACTTTAAGGCTTTGACTTTAGAGTTGCGCTCCTAAGTACACATGTTTAGCACACATACATTTTAAGGAGAGTATTCATATCTCAACTGGTAGAATCATCCCTAGTTTGGGCCAGTCCTGTCTGGATTAACTACCCCTCCCCTATTGCTCAGTTCCTCCTTACTTATAAACGACAAGGATCTGGATGAGAAAGTTGGAAACGAAGACCAGGAAGCTGCAGGCCGTATAGTAATTAAAAGATGGTAATGGCGAAAGCCGGTACTGGGGGAAAAAAAGGAGGAAAATTGAGAAAAATTATACAGGTGGTCCTCAACTTACGACCAGAATGGCGCCCAAAATTTATCTTGCTAAGTGAGAAATTTGTTAAGTGAGTTTCACCCCATTTTATGACCTTTCTTGCCACGTTTCTTAAGCCAATCGCTGCAGTTCTTAAATGTGTAACACCGTCGTTAAATGAATCTGGTTTCCCCCTCGACTTTGCTTGTCAGAAGGTCACAAAAAGGGGATCATGTGACTCCAGGATGCTGCAACCATCATAAATATGAACCAGTTGTCAAGCATCTGAACAGAAATCACGCTGCAACGTTCATAAGTGTGAAAAACGGTCATAAGTCACATTTGTTAGTGCCGTTCTAACTTCGAACGGCTACTAAATGAACTATTGTACATGGAGGACTACTTGTAATCGGCAAATAGAAACGTTGGTTCTAGATCACTACGAGAAATGCCTTTTGCGGTAGAATCTCTTCTCTCTGCCAGATTATTTATTTGGTGTTAATTCCGGCTTAGTTTAGGCTTCTAAATCAACATTTTAAATCATGGTTAATACTGATTTATTCATTTATTTTAGCTTGATTGGTATAAATCTAAACAAAGTGTTATAATAATCTCCAGCCAATACTGTACAAAACACCACTGTATCAAAATAATATAATGTTTTATGCTTCTTGTATAAGAATATAATAAAATGTATTTTTTTAAAGAAAGAAATAATTGCACTCCAGATTTTTATAGTTTACCTCCTTCTCCAGAGATTCCTGCTTGAAGTACAATGTGATGCAGTTGAAGTCTTCAGATTTCTTCCATTGCCTACACAAGAGAACAAACACATCTAGAGTGAGATTTCCATGAATTGCCATGACAACATCCATCCATCCATCCACCCACCCGCCCCCCCCCCCGCCCCCCCATCCATCCCTCCATTCAAATTCTATAGCCGCCCAACTCAATCAAGTGACTCTGAGCAACTTACAAGTCTCAAATTTTAAAACAATTATAAGTAGTCCTCAAATTACAACTGTTCATTTAGTGACCATTCGAAGTTACAATGGCACTGAAAAAAGTGATTTATGGTCATTTTTCACACTTAACAAAGGTTGTGGCATCCTTACAACCTCATGATCAAAATTCAAACACTTGGCAACACTTGGCAATTGCAACTCGGCAATTTATGATGGCTGCAGTGTCCTGGGGTCATGTGTGATCACCTTTTGTGACCTTCTGACAAGCAAAGTCAATGGGGAAACCAGATTCACTTAACAACTGTGTTACTAACTGAACAACTGCAGTGATTCACTTAACAACTGTGGCAAGAAAGGTCGTAAAATGGGCAAATTTCATTTAATAACTGTCTCGCTTAGCAACGGGAACTTTGGGCTCAATTGTGGTGATAACAAAGACAGTCAAACAATAAAAAACATTAATATTTATTTATTCAATTTCTATAGCCTCCCTATGAAATGTGTTGTATTTTGTTCTGGAATGGGACAATTTGCCATGGCCAACTCACCACACCCAACTCATTGTGGCCAACTCACCATAGCTAGCTCACCACAGCCAACTTGCTTTGGCCAACTCATTAAACTAACTCACCCTGGCCAACATGTCACGGGACAATTCAACAAATATAAAAGTTAAATTAATTTCAGTTGACCCCATGGCCAATAATAATAAAATAAAGAAAGTCAATTCAGAAATACAAGTTATAATAATTTAGATGAAAATGTGGTCACCAATAGTAAAAGTAATCGAATGGAACAATTAAAATAGCGTTGAATTGTTCAGCAGTGAGTTGTCCTGCAGCAAGTTGGCCGTGACAAATTATCCCTGGTAAATTGGCCATGGTGAGTTGGCCATGGCAAGTTGACCCATGGTGAGTTGGCTGCAACGAGTTGTCCTAGACCCTCTTGCTCTATTAAATCTCCTTCAGTCTAATTAAGGAATGCTTGCTTTCTCTGTTCCTTCAAAGAAGAAGAGAATTCCTGTGGAATTTTTACAGGTGGTAGACTATGGTATTATTGTGGGTTTTTTTTTAAATACCAAGATGGCTAAAGAATATAAATTTGCAAAGGTCCCCTCTGTTTACATCCTCCTTATTCTGGAAGCCTATGATCTCCTGGACTTCTCATACTTCCATTCGTTTTCTAGTTTCCAATAGTGGGACATTTATCATTGCAAAAGAAAAGTCCTACCCTTAAGGTTGACAGGGTGTCAAACTTGATTTCTCCGAGGGCCAAATCAGCATTGGAGGGGGTGGGGAGATGGGAAGGACATCTCCTGCGGCACTCTGCCAGCCAAAATGGGGAGCAGAGGACTGTGGGCCGGCAGAGTGCTGCAGAAGGCCATCCAGGCTGAAAATGGGGTGCATGAGGGGTCACGCCAGGGGTGAAATCTACTTACCTTCCCTACCAATTCGGAAGTGCATGCGCCATGTGTATCACGTGCATGTGCAGACCCTCTGTACATGCGCAAACTTTTCTGTGCATGAGCAGAGGGTAAAAAACAGGTTACTTCCTGGTTAAAACCAGGAAGTAACAACGATCAGGCAGGTGTGCAGAATCTCGCTCTATCATCGCTACCGGTTCTCCGAACCACCCGTTGCCATCACTACTGGTTCGATCGAACCGGTCAGAACTGGTAGCATTTCACCCCTGGGTCAAGCCCAGCTCCCCCGCACCCCTGTTTTGGCTGCCAGAGGCACCGCAGGCCGATCCTTTGCTATTTCCAGGCCAGCCCTACAGGCTAGATTTAAGGACCTCTGGTTTAGGACATCTTCCTTACCATGAAAAAAAATCAGAGAAATGAGCCATCCAATTTCTCTGCCTACAAATAAAGTTTAGGATTTTGAGAAGACCTTTCTACTGAGTATTGTTCCACTTGCTTTCAACAATAGGACACTTCTTGATGTCCCAACTCACTCAGATTTCCAATGTATTAAAACCACAGTGTAACAAGACAAAAATGTCACACCCACAGATCAACTGTCACTTTCTTGAGGTTTGCCCTTTACCCTGTTTCTTCATCCCTGTTTACTAAAGATAATCCTTGATTGTTTTAAAACCGGGCCTTGCCAAGAAAGCAAACAAGCACACGAAACGTTCTGTCTCCAGTTTTGATATTTTTGGAGATTCATTGTCTGAAATTTAGCGCAATCATTGCTAGAACTTAAGTTCCCTCTCCAAAATGTTTTGAGGTTAAAGCACAGAGGAGGAAATATTGCAACGATAAGGGAATTAGGAAATCTGAAGTGCCACATCGCGAGGCAAACTCCACCTCTTACAAACTACCACACAAAGTTGAAAGAGTGGAGCTTGTGTCATGGAACACAATGTCTTTCGGGACTACTTGTTCTGGAGATGACACCCTCTGTTGGGAAATTGAGACATTTTTCATCTCTAAAGACCTCTAAGGAGGATCTTTTCTCCGATCTTATTTCTACCCAACCAAATCAACATCTTGATTGCCTTTTTCATTGACCCCAAAACACACTTCTGGGAATTCAGCTGTTCAATCAGTTGGAAGAACTTCTCATCCACATCTTCCAAGTCTTCATCTGGACTCCTGGGGGTACGGCACCTGAAATCCAATGTGGAGAAGAAGAAGAAACTAGGCCACTCAAGAGAATTTAATGAAAACAAGGTACAAGAGGTAAATTTCTTCCTACTGAGTTTCTGAATAGGATGAATCCTTCTGAATAAGATATGTATCCCTGTATGGCATTTGACAAGAAAGAAGTGAATTGTCTCACATACATACATACATGTACACACACACACACACACATTGTATACACATCTGATTGAAGGATGGAAGGCTGAGTCAACCTTAAGCCTGGTGAGATCTGAACTGCCAAATTGAAGGCAGCCAGCATTCAGCAGAAGTAGCCTGCAGTACTGCATTCTAACCACTGCCCCACTGTGGCTGATCTAACAGTTACACAAGGATTGCAGATGGAAAAACTCACATTACACCCTAAAACAAACTTGCCACAGTTAGCTTGTCCATCAAGATGTTGGCCACTAAACTTTCTTTAAAAAAATATTTATTTTGAGTCTTCTGCACTGTTGAGTTAGGAAAACATGGAGTATCCTGTCAATTTCTAAACCTTGCAAGATACCTGTTATCCAGAGGTGATATTCAGCAGGTTCTGACCAGTTCTGGAGAACCGGTAGTGGAAATTTTGAGTAGTTCGGAGAACCGGTAAATACCACCTCTGACTGGCCCTGCCCCCATCTATTCTCTGTCTCCCGAGTCCCAGCTGATCGGGAGGAAATGGGGATTTTGCAGTAACCTTCCCCTGGAGTGGGGAGGGAATGGAGATTTTACAGTACCCTTCCCCTGTCATGCCCACCAAGCCATGCCACGCCCACCAAGCCATGCCATGCCCACCAAGCCATGCCACACCAACCAAGCCACACCCACAGAACCGGTTGTTTAAAAAATGAATCCCACTGTTATAAATTCCCCAAATCCTTTATAATCACCACACATTCTCCATTGGGTCACTGTTAGATTAACATCTCTGGGCTTGCTAGCTTTTACATCTCTAGAATCTACAGACTGCTAGTATCATGATCCCCAATGCAAATGAAAAGAGTGTGATCTCATAAGATTTCTTCCATTTCTTTTTTTAAAGAAAACTATTTGGTCACATCCATTTTTTTATTTCACTCTACAAACCAATCTTCTCTAACTTGATGTCTTTCAGATGTATTGCATTAGGAAGAGAAGTTTATTTGTGATTATGCAATCTATCCGGAAGGCATCAGGCTGGAGAAATCTGGCTTAAAGTGAATACTTCCTCTTACCGTTCCATGGTCAAGGATCCCAAAGAGATATCCTGCAAGAAAACAGAAAAGGGGACCCTTTATAGGAATTCTTCACTTACAATAATCTAAGAACAGAGTTAAAAACTGGGTATATGTCAGATTAATAACTTGGATAATATTGCTTCATTTCTATTCAATAGAAATGTTCAATATTGTAAGGATTAGCTATAATTGTCTTGTTTCCGAAGAGGTAATTTAGATACTAGAACATACTGTTTGGACCTATTCTAATATTCTAATATTTTTGGCTTAATGTCAACAGAAATTGAGTACAAATTTTAATTTATAGTAATGGATTGCTTATCTTTCTTGTTTTGTCAGCATCTGAATTAAGGTTTTTTTGGGGGGGGTTCAAATGGGCAAGGAAAAAGACTTTTGAGCAATATGGTCATTAATTCCTTGATTGACTGGAGTTATTTGTCTTATAATAACAATTTTCAGTCATCTTTCTTTTTTTTTGTCCTCCCCTGTTTTTTTATAAAATTTCTAAAATTTTCAACTTAGCCTCAATATTTTGGATTTTGCTCATAATTATTATTACATTTGATATATAAATCACAGATTTTTTACATTATGCAATGCACTAATTTCGTATATGTATATGTGTATATGTATATATATGTGCATATATACATATATGATTATGCTATGCATTCAGTCGTGTCCAACTTGATGTTTCTGTGGGCTAGGTCTCTCCACATCTTTTGCTCTTGCACCGTTCCTTCAAGTTTTTCTATGCTCTGACTGCTCTCATCTATGATGGTATCCTATATACCACTTCACAGTGCTTTACAGCCATCTCTAAGCAATTTACAGAGTCAGCATATTGACCCGCCCAAAATCTGGGTTCTCATTTTACCAACCTCAGAAGGATGGTAAAGTCAAGCTTTATCAGGTGAGAATCGAACTGCCGAACTGCAGGCAGCTGGCAGTCAGCAGAAGTAGCCTGCAGTACTGCATTCTAACCACTGCACCACCATGGCTCAAATAATCGGACAATCATATTTGTGTTGGTTGTTTGGCTTGGAGGTATGAGATTAAAGTAGTTTTTAGTTTCAAATCTCAATGTAAGCTATTTTGGAAGAAAACTGTATCTTATCCAGGGAGCCATCGAACTGTCAAATTGCTGGCAGCTGGCAGTCAGCAGAAGTAGCCTGCAATACTGCATTCTAACTATTGCGCCCCCACGGCTCTTTTATCACTAACTCTTCCCAACATAATTGCTTTCTCCAGTGAATTCTCCTGCATGACATCACCAAAACAAGTGAGATGCAATTTTGTGATCCTCCCCCCCCCCTTTCCAATGACATGTGCTCCAGTCCTTCCTTGTGGATCACCTTTGCTATCCAAATATATACATGTGTCCAAGAGTGTACTACAATGTGAAATATTCTGAAATTCACAGACTGTCGAGCCCGAATTTTACATACAGTATGTGTAGCCATTTTATTTAGCTGTCTCTTGTTGTTAGCTGCAAAGTTGTGTCCAACCCATCATGACCCCATGGACAATGTTCCTCCAGGCCTTCCTGTCCTCTACCATCCTCTGGAGTCCATTTAAGCTCACACCTTCTGCTTCAATGACTCCATCCATCCACCTCATTCTCTGTTGTCTCCTTCTTCTTTTACCCTCAGTCTTTCCCAGCATTAGGCTCTTCTCCAGTGAGTCCAGTTAGCTCTCTAATATACTCATTTGTTCATTTTCTTTCTTTTTCCTATGTAAGGGGGTGGGGGTGGGGGCTCACCACATTATTTAGGTGGGGGGAAGGAGCAAATAAATAGTGAGGCTTGTTTTGGCTAGATGACTTTCTTTCCCATAGGAACAGGGGCTCATCCTGGTGAGAATGGAAGGTGGAGTTTGAAGACACTGGGAAATATGGATTGAGTGTTTATTGGAGAATGTGACTTTTGAGGGATGTTTCTAACTTGCAATATTATGTACTGTAATTTTGGTTTGTGTCAGATCCGGAATTACAACAGACTTTACCAATTTGATGACTACCTAAATAAAAGGAATTTGTTTTGGAAGATGGACTTTGCCTATTTCTTTTTTTGAATAGGTTTCATCCCTTGGAAACCTGGCACAGACATTGTGCCAATCCTACCATGCTACAGAGAATGGAATAATGATCAGGTTAGCTATCCAAAGAGTCCTGCTAGACATACCGAATGGTTATTCCGAACAAATCCTGCTGGCTCTGCTGGCAGATTGTCCAGAGGTTTGAGGTTGGCAAAGGGTTTGGCAGCTCCCCAGGATTCCAGGTAGCGAGTCATCCGGACAGAGGCCCTCATCATGAAGCTCTCACCTGGCACAGGTGAGAGAATGTCACGAGAGCTTTCTTCTTCAGCCTAAACATTGAAGAAACCAGAAATGCAAGGAAGGCTCATGAGCTGCAAATCTCACCCTGTTAGTGAAAACGTATCTACTCCCAGTTTTGAATTTTTGTGTGGTATAGTCATGCGGAAGGAGAGCAGATTATAACAGTGAGATTAATAAAATTTCCCAAGAACCTCATCTGACTTCGTTGCAAAATAAAAAGGTTTCCTTATGACTGACCCAGAGCTCAATATGGTGTCAGAATACTTCCATGCAGAATCTCCCAGCAAGGTTCCACACATTCCTCCCTAAGCAGTGGGTTGGACTAGAACTGTGATGGTGAACCTATGGTAAGTGTGTCATGAAGGTGAAGGCGGTTATACCAGCAAGCTGGGAAACCAGCTCTTACACCCGCGGCAAACTATCCTCGGAGGCGTCCGAAGACAAACCTCCAGAGCCCCAGGAACGCAAATTCACCAACGGCAGCCTGGGCGGAGGTCTCCAACAATCCCGTGATGCACACCTCTCCCAATACAAGCACCAAATAGGTAAAAGTCCAAGAAAGCAATTGATTAAGCGACGTTAAAGTCCAAAAAGAAATGTAGAGAAAGGCAACTCAGGTCTGAATCCAATCGACCGAGTGAAAAGATTGGTCGGACGGAAGCAAAGTAGGTGGGACCTGAGCTACAGAGGGAAATTATTGGCACTCGGTCAAAAAATATTGTATACCCACAAGGCTGGACCACAGCAACACGTGGCCGGGTACAGCTTGTCTATAATAAAAATTGAGGTTTATTGTAGGTTCAGCCCTTACTGTGCTTAGAAGATGCAGATGATATTAGGAAAATATTCAACCCTATTGATAAAAAGTAGGAACTTGAATTTGACATTGGTTCCATCTAGCCATTATGCGGATCTCTAACATTGAGTATCTTCCAATTATGGCTTCTTGGAAGGACAAGAAAGTGACATAGGTGACATCCTCTACATAAGGTAGTCCTTGACGTATGATCACAATTGGGCACAAAATTTATATTGTTATGCAAGACAGTTGTTAAGTGAATGTTGTCCCATTTTATGACCTTTCTTGCCACTGTTAAGTGAATCACTGCAGTTGTTAGGTGATTTATGTGCTCATTAAGCAGATTTCACTTCTCCCATTGATTTGCTTGTCAGAAGCCAACTAGGAAAATTGCAGATTGAGATCACACGATCCCAGTGTAGAAAGTTAGCACCCACCTCCTCTCCAAGAAGAATGAAATATTTTGAGAAATATTAAAAAAGCAGAATATTATATTTCCCTGGATGAGAAATGGGGAAATATGCTCTTGGAAAGCAGCCCCCACCTTCCTTAATAGCCCACAACAGATGTCAGCACTTAAGAGATAAATAGATAGTTAGCTCTATTCATAGATAAAATATTGCAGGCAGAAATCCATTCAAGACAAGATATTTTGAAACAAAGGCAGAGTGGTAGGATTAGCCCTCACTCAAGATCCAAACCAGGAGAAGGCCATTAAGTCATAATAGGAATTGTCCAACACGCCCCTTCATTGCATCAGCAGGCCAAGCTTCAACCAAGCTTGGCTCAGACAACCTACACAGCCAGCTATGACCCCTACAACAGCCAATAGAATACATGGTCTTGCACAGGAACAGGAAGCTCAAGTTCAAAACCCAAGAGAAGCTATAAATACCCCCCACTCTCAACTCCATGTGGTTAGCTGCCTAGAACCCATGTTAGGAATTATAACAGAATAGAATAATGGAGTTGGAAGGGACCTTGGAGGTCTTCCAGTCCATCCCCCTGCTTAGGCAGGAAACCCTACACCACTTCAGACAAATGGTTATCCAATATCTTCTTAAAAACTTCCAGTGTTGGAGCATTCACAACTTCTGGAGGCAAGTTGTTCCACTGATTAATTGTTCTAACTATCAGGAAATATCTCCTTAGTTCCAAGTTGCTTCTCTCCTTGATGAGTTTTTATCCATTGCTTCTTGTACTGCCCTCAGGTGCTTTGGAAAATAGCTTGACTCCCTCTTCTTTGTGGCAGCCCCTGAGATATTGGAACACTACTCCCCTAGTCCTTCTTTTCATTAAACTAGCCCTCCCCAGTTCCTGCAACCATTCTTCATATGTTTTAACTTCCAGTCCCCTAATCATCTTTGTTGCTCTTCTCTGCACTCTTTCTAGAGTCTCCACATCTTTTTTTTTACATAGCGGCAACCAAAACTGGATGCAGGATTCCAAATGTGGCCTTACCAAGGCATTATAAAGTGGTATTAACACTTCACGTGATCTTGATTCTATCCCTCTGTTTATGCAGCCTTATGCAGCCATGTGGTTCTGCTTCATTAAACCATCTTTCCAATTAGCCTCCATGTTTCCAGTGTCTTTTCCCGGCTTGGAACTGAACCAGGTGGATATTTCTTGTATTTCATAAATACAAGCCTGTTTCCAAGCATTCAAATTTTGATCACGTGAGCATGGGGGATACTGCAACAGATATGTGAAAAAATGGTCACTTTTTTCAGTGCCACTTCAAATGGTCACTGAACGAATGGTTGTAAATCGAGAACTACCTGTACGAACCATGCACCTTTCAAACACATTGTAAATGATTATCACATAGAATGAATCTACTGGGCTATAAAGTTGTTTGGAAGCTCCTTACTCTGGGATCAACAACTAAGAAAGTCTTGATGCGGTTCTCCCTCAAGTAAGAGTCTCGCACACAGCAAACTTCCTCCACGGTGTACATTCCACCCAGGTGTGACAAGGTAGCTTCTGTGATGTGAACTCTCCTGAAAGAGAAATGTTGTCGTAATGAGACCACAAATTACTGTCCACTGTACAGAATCCATTTTTTCAATGAAGGTCAAATCCAAAATAGATTATTAATGTGAATCACTACACCTCTGAATTAGGTCCATCCAGTTCAGAAAGTTAATTTATCCAGTAGAATAAAATAATATATAATCATCTGGTCAGTGTAAAAAGGTAAAGGTGAAGACTTCCCTCGCAGATATGTGCTACTCGTTCCTGACTCTAGGGGGCGGTGCTCATCTCCGTTTCAAAGCCAAAGAGCCAGCACTGCCCAAAGACGTCTCCGTGGTCATGTGGCGGGCATGACTAAATGCCAAAGGCGCACGGAACGCTGTTACCTTCCCATCAAAGGTGATCCCTATTTTTCTACTTGCACTTTTTACGTGCTTTCGAACTGCTAGTTGGCAGAAGCTTGGACAAGTCATGGGAGCTCACCCCATTACGCGGCACTAGGGATTCGAACCGCTGAACTGCCAACCTTTCGATCAACAAGCTCAGTGTCTTAGCCATTGAGCCACTATGTCCAGTGTGGTGATAGCCAATTCAAGATTCAATCTAAACCAATGGTCCACATTGGGAAGCTGATTAAATCTAGAGATCTGGCTGGATCAGTTTCAAATCTGCTTGCCAAATAAAATCTCTGTGAGATCGAATGACATTCAAGATTCCTTCCAACTCTTGTTATTCTGTTATATTGCACCTATATTTTATATATTTTGCTAGTGCTATTTCTCTTTTCTCCTCTTGGGGGCAGCACTGCCCATATATTTCAGTGAAGTCAATTTTGCTAGATTGGCTTTAAGCAAAGGCACAAATACTTCTGAAATAAGACCAAAAAAACCCCCAAATTTATTTTATTGGAACAGTGATAGTGAAATAAGCAAAAAAAGCTTATTTTATTGGAACAGTGATAGTGAAATAAGCAA
>WNWU01013208.1:340928-360419 GCA_012654045.1 Ptyas mucosa
AAGGAAAGGAAAGGAAAGGAAAGGAAAGGAAAGGAAAGGAAAGGAAAAGAAAAGCTCCATAAACCATCAACTCTGTGGGTGAAAAACTCTCCATGCTAAAAACTAATGAAAACTTGAAATCAGGAAAATATGTTGGCTAGAACTATTAAATAGAGACATTTTGCCTTTTTACTCATAAATCACTCTGCTCATCCAAACAAATAGAGCATTCTAGAGCACAAATCCAAAATGAAGCAGCACCAACATCTGGCAGTTTGGGTGTTATTTGTGTGTGGGTGAATCTGAGCCAGCCCTATAATTTATTTCATTATATATTTTTTTCAAGAAAATAGAACACAAATAGAAAAGAGATCAAAAGAATAAAAGCATAAAGCACTAAGGAATCAACGTGGAATCCAAAAATATCAGCGAGGTTATAGTTTTCCGCTATATTATTTGTTAATTATGAATGATTGAATATATCACTTTAAGCAACCAAACTTCACCATTAAGCTCTGAAACTAGGAAAAATCTCAAGGAACCTAGCCTATGCAGTATAAATCACCAAATAAAATCATTATCCATAATAGACTGAACAAATAAACTAAGCTTAACAGTGAAGTCATTTAAGGTGATATATTCAATCATGGCAAATTGTGGCAAGTTCTTAAAGAGATGGCAGTACCAGACCATCTTATTTGTCTCTTGTAAAAACTGATATGCGAGTCAAGCAGCACAGTGAGAATTGGACACGAAATCACTGAATGTTTCAAAATTGGGAAAGGAGCTCGGCAAAGTTGTATACTGTTGCCCTGCCTATTTAACTTATAATCAGAGCACATCATGAGAAAGGTGGGGTTAGATGAATCACAAATTGGAATTAAGATTGGCTGGAGAAATATCAACAACCTCAGATATGCAGATGATACCACTCTAATGTCAGAAAGCGAAGAGGAACGAAAGAGCCTCTTGATCCGGGTGAAGGAGGAGAGTGCAAAAGTTGGCTTGAAACTCAACATTAAGAAAAGTAAGATCATGGCATCCAGCTCTCTCAAATCCTGGCAAATAGATGGAAAAGAAATGGAGGTAGTGACAGATTTTATTTTCCTGGGCTCTAAGATCACTGCAGCCAAGACATTAAAAGACGCTTGCTCCTGGGCAGGAAAGCTATGGCAAATCTAGACAGCATACTAAAATGCAGAGACATCACCCTGCCAACGAAAGTGCGTATAGTCAAGGCTATGGTTTTCCCAGTTGCAATGTATGGCTATGAAAGTTGGACCATAAGAAAGGCTAAGCACCAAAGAATTGAGGCCTTTGAACTATGGTGCTGGAGAAGACTCCTGCGAGTCCCTTGGACTGCAAGGTGATCAAATCATTCAGTCCTAGAGGAGATCAATCCTGACCGCTCTTTAGAAGGCCAAATCCTGAAGATGAAACTCAAATACCTTTGGCCACCTAATGAGAAGGAAGGACTCACTGGAAAGAGCCTAATGCTGGGAAAGATCGAGGGCAAAAGAAAAAGGAGATGGCAGAGAATGAAGTGGCTGAATGGAGACCCTGAAGCAGTCGGCGTGAGATTAAATGGATTCCAGAGGATGGTAGAGGACAGGAAGGCCTGGAGGAACATTGTCCATTGGGTTGCGATGGGTCAGACATGACTTTGCAACTAACAACAACATTCAATCACTCACAGTTAACAAATGATACACTGGAAAACGATAATCTCATTGACATTTTTGGATTGAGAATCTGCTCTGCTTTAGTTATTCCATCAAATCAAAATACAGACTCAGTTCACAGAAAAATTCTAATTTTGGAAGAGGTTGTAAAATTTATGTACAGGTGGTTGTTGACAGTTCATTTAGAGACTGTTCAAAGTTACAATGACACTAAAAACAGTGATTTATGACCATTTTTCACACATTGTTCACGCGACTATTGCAGCATCCCCATGGTCATGTGACCAAAATTCAGATGCTTGGCAATTGATTCACCTTTATAAGGGTTGCCGTATCCTGGGGTCATGTGATTCCCTTTTGTGACCTTCTAACAAGCAAAGCCACCGAGGAAGCCAGATTCACTTAACAACCATATTACTAACTGAACAATTGTAGCAAGAAAGGTTGTAAAATGGGGCAGAACTCACTTCACAAATGTCTCACGTAGCAACAGAAATGCTGGGGTCAATTACCGTAGTAACTCGAGGACTACCTGTATTGATCTTGCAAAAGCACTGCCAGGTCCTTGGAAGATGACTGGAGTTATCAGCTCTTCACACTGAAGCAAGTTGGGCATGGCAGGGGACCAAAAAGCATGGTGTCCCTTACATATTTCTACAAGCAGTCCTCAACTTATGACCACAGTTGAGCCCAAAATTTATGTTGCTAAGTGAGAAATTGGTTAAGTGAGTTCCCCCCCACCCCATTTTACGACTTTTCTTGCTTCATTCGTTAAGTGAATCGCTGCAGCTGTAAAATTAGTAACATGGTCAGCAGATGTTCCAACCTTCATGCCTCACCTGGTCCCAAGCGCAAACCACTCCACTGACAAAGATGAATACATAACCCATTGTGATCAGACAAATCCAAATGACAGCTGAGAAGAGACGGGTGCATCTCTGGAAGATGTTTTCCATGCACACAAAGACCAAGATCAGGCTGAAGATCAGCAGAGCGATGAATAACGTAATCAGGAAAGCCAAGTTGGAGGAGAAATCCTGGCGAAGAGAGGAAAAAAGGCCCTCGGTTAATCTGGTTGCAAAGCTACTGGAAAGTAGAACTATGCTCAATGAGAAGCATATGCTTGACAAAGCATATGGTTTGCCAATGGCACAGTGGCAGATAGGACAGCACTCCAGAGGGTTAACATCATTGCCCAGAGGAACATTGGTTGTCCTGTCCTCTCTTTGGAAGAGCTTTATAGCTCTTAAGGTTCCCCTTGCACATATGTGCTAGTTGTTCCCGACTCTAGGGGGCGGTGCTCATCTCTGTTTCAAAGCCAAAGAGCCAGCACTGTCCGAAGACATCTTTTTGGTCATGTGGCCGGCATGACTAAATGCCAAAGGCACATGGAATGCTGTTACCTTCCCACCAAAGGTGGTCCCTATTTTTTCTATTTACACTTTTTACATGCTTTTGAACTGCTAGGTTGGCAGAAGCTGGGACAAGTAACGGGAGCTCACCCCATTACACAGCACTAGGGATTCGAACCATTGAATTGCCGACCTTTCGATCGACAAGTTCAATGTCTTAGCCACTGAGCTATCACATGCCACTGCCTTAAGAAAGTTCAAAACATTCTTAAAGATCCATTTCATCCTGGGCATCTTTTTTTTTTTTTTGAACTATTACCATCTGGCACGTACAGGACAATAAAAACAAGGACAAATAGGCTGAAAAACAGCTTCTATCCCAGAGCAGTAACTATATTGAATTATACTATGTAGTGCAACATTAATGCAATATTAATAATAATAATATTGCTTAATGCATTGTAAGCCGCCCTGAGTCTCCGGAGAAGGGCGGCATATAAATTGAACCAATAAATAAATAAATAAATAAATAAATATCAGGGGTTTTCAATTCAATTGTACAGAATGTGAAGGATGTGTGTTTTTGTTTTATTATTTTATGTATAATGTACACTGAAGGTGGCATTTAATTTCATTGTACGAGGTGCAATGACAATAAAGTAAACTAAACTAAACAAAAGTTCAGAAGCTGATATCTTCAGATAGTCCTCAACTTACAACAGTTTGTTTAGTGACCATTCAAAGTTACAACGGCACTGGAAAAAAGTGACTTATGACCCTTTTGGGATGCTTAGCAATTGGTTCATATTTATGGCAATTGCAGCATCTTGGGGTCATGTGATCACTTTTTGTGACCTTCTGACAAGCAAAACCAATGGGGAAGGGGAATTGACTTAACAACCATGTTTCTGATTTAACAACTGCAACAATTCACTTAACAAACATGGCAAAAAAAAGTCATAAAATGGGGCAAAACTTACTTAACAAATTTCTCACTTAGCAACATCAATCTGGGACTCAATTGCAATTGTAAGTCAAGGACTACCTTACAGCCAAAGGGCTTAAAATAGACGAGCAGAAAAGATCCTCACCAGGGACTACAAAGAGCACATGTGGATTACAGCACTCCAGGAACTAGTGGTCCAATCGAGATAGTTTTTTTTTAAAGTTCAACAAAATGATATTTCGCAGAGCAATGAAGTTTGAATTGTGGTTCTTTAAATGTCCAGATGGCATCCCAGTAACCAATAACTGACAACCTTTCTTCAGGACTCCAATCAGAACCATCAATCATCAGAGGGCTAACCTCAGCAAGCTTTTATAAAACTTGAAGCAGAGGTGGTATTCAGCTGGTTCGGACCGGTTCACCCAAACCGGTAGCGGAAATCGTGGATGGGCCTGCCCACATGCTCCGGCTCTGTGCTATCCTGTTTAGGTGCATTTTTGAGGCCGGGCGCATGTGCGGAAGGCACGAGAGAGAGCAAAGCGCATGCACGGAAGGTAGGCTTGTTTACGAAACGGCATGCATGCATACAAAGCGAGCATGTGTGAATGTGATGAACTGGTAGTGACATAATCTGAAACCCAACGCTGAATTGAAGGCCAAATCTCTCCAACAGGGGTGCCAGGTGATGTAGATCTTCTCCAAAACAAAAAACAAAAAACCCACCATATTTTTTGGAGTATAAAACGCACCTTTTTCCCCCAAAAAAGAGGGTGAAAATCTGGGTACGTCTTATACTTTGAATGTAGCCCCGTCCAGTTTCCCAAACGGAGGTTTCAGAGGCTGAAAAAAGCATCAGAAACGAAGCTTCAGAAAAAAAGCCCCCAAACAGAGTGTCAGCGGCTTTTTTTTTTTTTTGGAAGCTCTGTTTCGGAGGTTTTCAGAGGCAAGAAAAAAAGAAAAAAGCAAGGCACAAGCTCACAACCGAGGAACCTTTTGCTAAAATTCACCTCTGGGAACAGCTGATTGAGATATTCCGGGAGGCCGATCCACCTGTCAATCAGCTTTTTTCTTATTTTCCTCCCCAAAAACTAAGGTGCGTCTTATACTCCAGTGCGTCTTATACTCCAAAAAATACGGTAGATAGTTTTAGGACAA
Source organism: Ptyas mucosa (assembly GCA_012654045.1). Classification (NCBI taxonomy): domain Eukaryota; kingdom Metazoa; phylum Chordata; class Lepidosauria; order Squamata; family Colubridae; genus Ptyas; species Ptyas mucosa. The sequence continues at coordinate 346,043 of WNWU01013208.1, forward strand.
AGAAATTCATTTGATCAACTTTAAAATAAATTAAAAGATAATGTAATGAATTTAAACAGGAAGGGCCTGGTTTCAACTGTGATGGATGCTTCTCTGAGGGAAGGGGGGGTGATGGCATACTCTGAAGGGATCAGTACACCTTCTTCCTGTCAGAGTTTGTTGCAGAAATCAAATCCAGAAAGCACACACAGGTAACTGATTCATCAGGATTCATTAACTTCTCTTTATATGTAATTTAACACATGAAATAAGTATACAATACCAAAAGCTGATTTTCCTACATGCTAGCAAGTACAAGCAAACACAGGCAGAGGAGAGAAGAGTATCAGTTCAAAGGGCAGCACAGCTATGCATGCCCAGGCTCCTTGCTGTCTCAGCTCCCATTGGCTGACCTTGTTACTAAGCCCTATTCATTGGCTGACCTTGTTACCATGTCTCTGCCAGTCATTAATACGCTGACATTTCCCAAAGAAGTCATCCTTTCACTCAGTTCTTCTAAGAGGCTATCCCTTTTCTCCAACCTGATCTCCGATGTCCTTTTTTTTTGGGTGGAAAGTTATCAAGAAGCTGATGGGAGAATCCATTCTGTTAAAGCAGGGGTGTCAAACTCAAAGCCCGTGGGCCAGATCCAGCCTGCGGGGTGCTTAAATCTGGCCAGTGGGGCCACCCTGGAAACAGTAGGGGACCGTGGTGCCTCTGCCAGCAAAAACAGAGCTTGGGACACCTGTGCACGGCCCTCCTGGGTGCTTTTTTTTTTTACCACAACAGCCTAGTGCAGCCTCTGCCAGTGAAAACAGCCTCTGCCAGTGAAAACAAGTCCTGGGGGGCTGTGTGCAGGAGGCCATCATGGCTGGCCACACTCACCTCGGCCCCCCCAAAGTCAAACACAACCCTGATGGGTCCCTCAATGAAACCGAGTTTGATATCCCTGTATTAAAGGTATTGCAGAAGAATCAAGTTACTCTACAATGATAAAAATATCAGAAGAAGTCTGGTAGCACCCCTTCTAATTAACCAGATATGAAAATGTGCTACCAGAGTTCTGATGTTTTTGCTCATTCTACTGGATATCTGGCTTTTGCAAACATCCCTCACTTCTATCTTTATTAAGAGCTGCTAGAAGCTCTGGTCTGCATTGTATGAAATATATATGACAGCTGTAGCCAGGGGGACCTTCTGTCAAGTTCGCCTGATTCGCCAGTTGCGGCCCTTTCTTGATCAGGATTCCATGTGCACAGTCACTCATGCCCTCGTCACCTCTCGCCTGGACTACTGTAACGCTCTCTACATGGGGCTCCCCTTGAAGAGCACCCGGAGGCTCCAACTGGTCCAGAATGCGGCCGCGCAGGTAATAACGGGAGCTGCATGGCACTCCCATGTAACACCACTCCTGCGCGAGCTGCACTGGCTCCCAGTGGTCTTCCAGGTGTGCTTCAAGGTGTTGTTCACCACCTTTAAAGTGCTCCATGGCATAGGACCTAGTTATCTTTGAGACCGCCTGCTGCTACCGACAACCTCCCATCGACCTGTGCGCTCCCGCAGAGAGGGCCTCCTCGGGGTGCCATCAGCCAAACAATGCAAGCTGGTGACCCCCAGGGGGAGGGCCTTCTCTGTGGGGGCACCTACCCTCTGGAACCAGCTGCCCCCAGAGATAAGGAGAATCCAAGAGCTCCATGCCTTCCGCCGTGCCCTTAAAACTTTTTTTTTCAACAAGCCGGGCTGGCTTAACAAATTTTTAAATAATTTTAAATTGGTCTGTCATTTTAAATTTGGGGCCAAATAGATATATATTCTTTTAACTGTTTTTTAAATGTTTGTATTGCTTGTTTTTATTTGGCTGTATATAAATTCGAAATAAAATAAAATAAAATAAATATATGAAGCCAGAGGTGGGCTTCACATATTGTAGCAACCGGTTCACCCAGCACCAGAAATGTGAGTGCATGCGCGTGCATGCTCACTTCACTCACACACACCAGTGGTGGGTTGCCCCCAGTTCAGACCGGTTTGCAAGAACCGGTAGTAAAACTGGCGGGAAACCACACCCACTGCCCTGGATGTCATCATTGGTGATCTGCGCATCACATAGCGAGCGAGCGCGATCCTGTTGTGAACTGGTAGTAAAGGTAAGTAGAACCCACCCGTGATGCACATGCCATCCACACATGTGTGCGGTATCATAAAACACAACAATTCGCTTGTGCGCACCATCCGCACATGTGTGCAACATCAAACAACACAGCAATTTGCTCGCACATACCATTCGCACATGCGTGCGGTGACACGAAACACAGCGATATAGAATGGGATTGTGCCCAGGCGGGAGGCCGGGGGCAGGCTTACCCACAGGTCGCCACTACCATTTTGCCCAAACCCATCAGAACTGGCTGAATACCACCTCTGTGTAAAGCCATTATTGTTCTCTGTTTAGCATCAGTAAGGGCCACATTTCCAAAGGGATTTGGAGGAGGGTAACAAAGATGTCATAGGGACTTTAGGACAACCTCTAACAGTGCAGGCTGAAGGAACTGGAAATCTTCAATCTGGAGAAAAGAAGACTGAGGAGAGACATGATAAACGGTGTTCAGGTACATAAAGAGAAACTAAGGGATTATGGAAATTAGAAACGAAGACAGAAGCTTACAGTCACCTAAATTTCATTTAAATATAAGGAAAACACCTGACATTAATTTCTGTACAATGATGGAATGGTTTATTTGTAGAGATTGTAGGCTCTCTATGTCTGAAAGTTTTTAAGAAGAAGGTGGACAGCCATCTTTCATTAATGATTTCACTGGTTTTCCTGAGGAACCTCAACTAGATAATCTTCATGTTCCTTCTAATTCTGCAGTTCTATCATACTGGGATCAAATTCTGCACTTTTTTTTAAAAAAGACCCAAATATTTGCATTTTCCTGGATGGGAAGTTTTTTCGTGGTCACCTGAACTGTTGCTCTCTATTCTTTCCCTCTATTTTTTATCTCTTGGCTGGTAAAGAAGGTGGAGAAGCTGGGAAAACTGACTTGGACTTATTTATTTACTCATTATTCATTTATTTTTCCAGAGCACAATTGCCTGGAAAAACTTGCAGCCGTTTCCTAGGCAGGGAAAGTTGGGGGGGAAGGGGGGTTGTCATTACTTGCTTCCTGCTCATTTCAGTAGAGATTCCCAAGGATCAAAAGTAAAATGTAGACTGTCTACATGATTGCATTTCCAGAAAGGTTAACAGTTAACAGTAACAGAGTTGGAAGGGACCTTGGAGATCATTTAGTCTAACCCTCTGCCCACACAGGAGACCTGAACTAGGGATTCAAACCACCGAACTGCTGACCTTTCTGATCGACAAGCTCAGTGCCTTAGCCACTGAGCCACAAGGTGAAATGCTACCAGTTCGGATCGCTTCAGCCGAACCGGTAGCAGCAATGGTGGGTGGCTCAGAGAACTGGTAGCAGGGGCAGCATGAGGCTCCGCCCACCCATCTGGATGTTGTTACTTCCTGTTTTAAACCAGGAAGTAACCTTTTTTTTAACCCTCTGTGCATGCGCAAGAGGCTTTGCACATGTGCAGAGGGTCCAAAATTGCATGTGATGTGCATGCACGAGCGGAGCGATCGTGCACGCGCAGAGCACACACTTACGAACCAGTAGGGAAGATTTCACCCCGGCTGAGCTACCTAGTCAGGTTTTTTTCCCTTGGGTTGTTCTGCTCCTAAAATCCTACAGCCCCTCTTTCCAAAGACAACCCGTCCTTCCTCTGCTCTCTTCATTGCAAACTTACCCTACCGCTAGAAAAGGTAGTAACAATGAGAGCCACGCAGATGCTTAGCACGATAACCAAGAGAAGAAGAATCAGAGGGTACTGTTGGCTGAAGCAATAATAGGTTTGATAGAAGAGGTCTTCTCGGGGCGTGTCACTGGCTGCCCGTGGACGACGCTGGCAGGGCATGGCTCACTCGCTCCTGTGAAGACCCACTTTGGAGAAGATCTCACTTAGTCCTCAAACAGCAGGAGTCAACAGGGTGAACAAGGATCCTCTTCTTGACCTATCAGGTATGAAGAATTCCTACCTCCATTACAGGTCATGGTGTCTGAGAAACAGGAAACAGAAACTCTTCAAGAAAGGAGAAAAGTCACAACTGAGCAGAAGGGAGGAGGAGGAGGAGGAGGAGTTCAACCAGATGATAAGAAGGTAGTCCAAACACCAGTAATTTCCGCAGTAGTTTTCAGCAAAATCTCATGCAAGAGAAAACACGTGGGTAGCTTCAGTGCTGGAAAATATAAAACAGAAAGAACTAGATAAGAAAACAGCAGAAGGAGAGACTGTGATTAAAGATTAATTTAGGCTGTCTTTGAAGCGCTCTCTCTCTTTCCTTTACCTAACCCCTTATAGACTTTTGCTGGAAAGGAAAACAAATATGATTTATGGTTCTGATGATTAGACTGGATTGACTGTAGAAAGAAGAAAGTTATGTTGTAACCATAGAGTAAGAGGTAAGAGGACTATCCCTGAATGCTGCATTCAGTTTTGGTCGCCGTGACATAAAAAAGATGTTGAGACTCTAGAAAGAATGTAGAGAAGAGCAACAAAGATGATTAGGAATAGTCCTAATATTCTGTATGGCTGTATTAGGAATAGTCCTAATATTCTGTATGGCTATAACTGAGCCCAAAATTTCTGTGGCTCAGTGAGATATTTGGTTAAGTGAGTTTTGCTCCATTTTACAACCTTTCTAGCCACAGTTCTAAAGTGAATTGCTGCAGTTGTTAAGTTAGTAACACAGTTGTTAAGGGGTTCCCCCCTTGAGTTTGCTTGTCAGAAGGTCCCAAAAGATGATCACATATGACCCCAGATACTGTCACCGTCATAAATGTGAGTCAATTGCCAAGCATCTGAATGTTGATCACAAGCTGCAAGGGTTGTAAGTGTGAAAATGGTCATAAGTCACTTTTTTCAGCGTTGTTGCAACTTTGAACTGTCGCTAAATGAACTGTTGTAGGTCGAGGACTGCTATAAAGAAGATCCGGTCTTCTTTATAGCAGAACTTTTGTTCTGGTTTTTTTCCCTTTTCTTTTCTAATTTTCTTTCCCCTCCCCCTTTTTGCATTTTTGCCTTTCTCTTCAATTTCTTTTATTTTTCTTTCCTTACTTTTTAATTTTTTTTAAAAAAAACCTTTAATAAAACGTTATATATAAAAAGAATTTCTTCCTTCATCTAAAAGTTGATCTTAACATTCGGATTTATTTCCTGCAGCTTGAATGAATCTTACAGTTTATATCTCACGGTAAGTGTTCGTTCACTAAGTGGTCCATAGTGTTTGCATTGTAGGCGTTTAGCATATTTTTGCTATGTCATGCAGCACAATCTGTACTTTTGGAGGTTTTTTTTTCTTTTTGTCTTTATTGCTTACCACTGCTACCAACTCAAAGCCTCTGCCAATTCAAGATCAAGCTTCAGACAGCTGAATGTAATACGAGGAAGTTTAGGCTGGATTTACATATTGCTTAAGTGTGGCTTATTGAACAATCCACCACGGCCCTAGTCATAGCACACCTGAACTCTCCCTCTCTCATTCTCTCTCTCATTTTTTCTCTCTCATTCTGTCATTCTCTCTCTCATTCTCTTTTTTTGTCTCTCTCATTCTCTATCTCTCATTCTCTCTGTCTCTCATTCTTTCTCATTTTGTCTCTTTCATTCTGTTTCTCTCTCATTCTCTCTCTCATTCTATCTCTATCTCATTCTGTCATTCTCTCTGTCATTCTCTCTCTCTCATTCTCTTTCTGTCATTCTCTCTCCCCCTGTCTCTCATTCTCTCTCTCACTTTCTCATTCTGTTTCTCTCTCATTCTCTGTCTCTCATTCTCTCCATCTCTCTATCTCTCTCTCCTTCTATCTCTATCTCATTCTATCTCTATCTCATTCTGTCATTCTCTCTCTCATTCTCTTTTTTGTCTCTCTCATTCTCTATCTCTCATTCTCTCTGTCTCTCATTCTTTCACATTTTGTCTTTCATTCTGTTTCTCTCTCATTCTCTCTCTCATTCTATCTCTATCTCATTCTGTCATTCTCTCTGTCATTCTCTCTCTCTCATTCTCTTTCTGTCATTTTCTCTCCACCTGTCTCTCATTCTCTCTCTCTCTTTCTCATTCTGTTTCTCTCTCCTCCTCTGTTTCTCCTTCTCTCTATCTCTCATTCTCTCTTCATTCTCTCTCTTTCTCTCTCAGTATCCCAGATTATTTCCTGGGATTTGGCCTTAATTCTTAAGAATAGATCATGTGAAGTGTTAATACCACTTTATAATGCCTTGGTAAGGCCACACTTGGAATATTGCATTCCGTTTTGGTCGCCATGATGTAAAAAAGATGTTGAGACTCTAGAAAGAGTGCAGAGAAGAGCAACAAAGATGATTAGGGGACTGGAGGCTAAAACATATGAAGAAGGGTTGCAGGAACTGGATATATGAAAAGAAGGACTAGGGGAGACATGATAGCAGTGTTCCAATATCTCAGGGGCTACCACAAAGAAGAGGGAGCCATGCTATTCTCCAAAGACCTGAGGGTAGGACAAGAAGCAATGGGTGGAAACTAATCAAGGAAAGAAGCAATTTAGAACTAAGGAGAAATTTCCTGACAGTTAGAACAATTAATCAGTGGAACAACTTCCTCCAGAAGTTGTGAATGCTCCAACACTGGAAGTTTTTAAGAAGATACTGGATAACCATTTGTCTGAATTGGTGTAGGGTTTCCTGCCTAAGCAGGAGGTTGGACTAGAAGACCTCCAAGGTCCCTTCCAACTCTTTTATTCTGTTCTGTTCTGTTCTGTTCTGTTCTGTTCTGTTCTGTTCTGTTCTAATATCTTTGGGGGTGGGGGGACACTTTGAGCCTGGTAGGCCTTTTCCAACTAGCAGATTTATTAAAAAGCATGCGTTTTTGTGGGCTACACCTTTCTTCATCAGAAAAACAGCTTTAAAAATGTTTGTTTTCCTCTCTCTCTCTTTTTAAGGAGTGATAAAACCCAAATGACCTAGCAGGGCAGGTAGATCTAGCCAGCTTTCTAGTAAGTCTGTACTTCTAGTTTTTCTGGTATCAAGAAATGAAATAGGTTAGATACCCTAGAAGCCCCCTCCCCCCCCACATTTTAGTCCACACTACAATAGTCCAAGATTAAGAAAACCTCACAGAGTACTTCTGACAGAACTTCTTTCATTTTTAGAATTAACAGTAACAGAGTTGGAAGGGAACCTTGGAAGTCATCTAGTTCAACCCCCCCTGCTCAATTAGGAGACCTGTACTAGGAATTTGAACCACCGAACTATCAGTCTTTCTGATCAACAAGCGTAAAATATTCCTTAGTGAATATAATCTGTGAAACGACATGAATGAAGAAGGTGACAAAGAGATTATCCTGTTTTCCCACCAATCTGATCTCTGGAGGAAAATCTGCTCAGACGGGAATGGACAGAAAGTTGACTTTAAATCAACCAGACACAGAAATTGGTGAGAGAAAACCAAAGGAGGAAGAAAATCCTACAGAGAAGTTGGCCAGAGACTTCCAGAGAAGATAGTCAGGGAAATCAGAAAGGCAGAGAGAGCCCAGAAACGAAAGGACAAAACAATATCAAAGAAATAATTTATGGATAGGTGAAATAAATAAATACACCCCAAAATAGGAATATTACATGTTTCTTCCTTCCCTACCTCTCAAATTGTGGAATCAGGAATTTCTAGTCCTACCTTCTTCTGAGAAGTTCCCACACAGACAACTTTTAAAGACTTCCTACAGCATAGGGGCTAGGTGGCTCAATGGCTAAGACACTGAGCTTGTCGCTCAGAAAGGCCGGCAGTTCGGTGGTTTGAATCCCTAGTACAGGTCTCCTGAATGAGCAGGGGGTTGGACTAGATGACCTCCAAGGTCCCTTCCAATTATGTTACTGTTACCAGTGTGGTAGATTTTCTGGGGATCTTTATATCAGAATGTAGACCTGAATTCAAACATCCCCACGTTTAGCTGGACTGACCAAACGTAATGCTCTTTTGTCCCTCTCATTCCCTTAAAGATCAAAGCACTTTGCTAAGTCAAGACAAACTCAGCCAAACTCAAGTCTTTGTCATTCTGGTAAGCAAATATTTATCACAGAATCCCAGCTCAGTTCCCTCTCTCTCAAATACAGATGTCAATATCGATCCTGTGCTCCTACTTGCCTTACTGAGTATAATGTATGTCCTTCCCGTTGGCTTCCCTGGTCTCTCATCAGCAGAATGAAACAGGCAAGATCTTCTCTTCCATTCCTTGCCACAACGAAGCTCTTCCAAGCTCAAACTTATTTGAGCGCTTCACCTGATCTCACGATATGCTCACATCTGCCTGCCTGCCGGAATCCTTCTTTGACTCAGCATGGGGTTCCTCTCTTTCTGCCCTCACAGGAACTCTTGTCTTCCCCAAAGCCCAGCCCAGTGTCTGAATCTGAGAGGAAAATGTGCCTGCCAATGTTAACCTTTTCCTTTCCAACCACAGCTGGCGTGGGAGAAAGGGAGAGGCTCCGGCACAAATCTTTCAGCACAAGTCTCTACTTGTCCATGCGAGGGAGGAAGGGACAGAGGAGGGAAGGAAGGAAGGAAGGAAGGAAGGAAGGAAGGAAGGAAGGAAGGAAGGAAGGAAGGAAGGAAGGAAGTCATTTTGAGCAAAAAAATCATACCCAAAGTCTATTTCCCATTATTTCCCCATCTTTAAATTAAGAGGGAGGGAGGGAGGGAGGGAGGGAGGGAGGGAGGGAGGGAAGGAAGGAAGGAAGGAAGGAAGGAAGGAAGGAAGGAAGGAAGGAAGGAAGGAAGGAAGGAAGTCATTTTAAGCAAAAAGTTCATACCCAAAGTCTATTTCCCATTATTTCCCCATCATTTGTTTTGATATTGATCTTAAATTTTAAATTTTAAATGTTTAATTTTGGGCCAAATTCTATTTAAATCATTTTAAATTATTTTAACTTTTGTATATTATGTTTTTAGTTGGCTGTTCACCGCCCTGAGTCCAAAAGGAGAAGGGCGGTATAAATTTTTATTATTATTATTATTATTATTATTATTATTATTATTATTATTATTCATTAAATTAAGAGAGAGGGAGGGAGGGAGGAAGGGAAGAAGGGAGTCATTTTGAGCAAAAAGTTCATACCCAAATTCTATTTCCCATTATTTCCCCATCATTAAATTAAGAGGGAGAGAGGGAGGGGCAGGGAGGGAGGAAGGGAAGGAAGGAAGGAAGGTGAGGATGGAAGGAAGGAAGGAATCTACCATTCCCAGAAACACCCCAAGTGAGGGTGTGTGGGTGTAAAATGAACAGAAAGATTTAAAAGACTTGCTTTGGTAAATATAATTGTGTTGCTATTTAAGCACACATTTTAAATTATCTTTTTATCACAGCCAATTTCCTTCAAGGCTGTAATCTCCCACAACCCTGCAAATTAAGAGAAAAATTTGTGGAAAATTCTAATTAAAGTCTCATCTGGTCTAGTCCACAATCTGATTTTTAAGACCTCCCATGGTGGACATATAACACCTAACTTACGTTCTCTTTCTCATACGTTCTTACTTCTACACACTAATACAAAGGTTTTACCCAGGGGTGAAATTCAGCAGGTTCTGAAAAGTTCTGGAGAACCGGTAGCAGAAATTTTGAGTAGTACGGAGAACCGGCAAATATTACCTCTGGCTGGCCCCAGAGTGGGGTGGGACTGGAGATTTTGCAGTATCCTTCCCCTGGAGTCAGGAGAGAATGGAGATCTTGCAGTATCCTTCCCCTGCCCCGCCCACCAAGCCACACCACGCCCACCAAGCCATACCCATAGAACCGGTAGTAAAAAAAATTGAATTCCACCACTGGCTGTACCTCAATTGTATTTTATTTAGTCTTTTCTGTACAATATTTAAGATTGGAAAGCCAAGTTTCCTTCCCCCTCTACCCAAAAAGACATGACTTTGTAAGTGCCTTTGACAATTTATAAAATGGACAAGAATGAACACTTACTAATAAGTGATAGAAGAAGCCAAAAAAAAAAAAAAAAATATGGCCCAAAGGAATATTTTGCTGCTTTTCACAGTAGAAATGTCTCTGCATGTATTTTACAGGAATATACAGAAATAAGCCAATAAAGGTCCTTCTCCACAAATACGTCCTGACAGTTTCTTCATTTTTTTCCCCCTATCCTCATGTCATTGCCTTCATTTTATCCATCACCCAGGAACAAGACAGACTGAAGCAGGGGTGAAATGGAGAACCGGTAGAGGAAATTTGAGTAGTTTGGAGAACCAGTAGTGGAAATTTTGAGCAGTTTGGAGAACTGGTAGTGGAAATTTTGAGTAATTTGGAGAACTGGCAAATACCACCTCTGACTGGCCCCAGAGTGGGGTGGGAATGGAGACTTTGCAATATCCTTCCCCCAGGAGTGAAGAGGGAATGGGGATTTTGCAGTATCCTTCTCCTGCCATGCCCACCAAGCCATGCCCACCAAGCCACCCCCACAGAACCGGTAGTAAAAAAAAAATGGATTTCACCACTGGACTGAAGTTATCCTTTGCCATACCAGATTTCAAGTAGTGTCTTTTCAGGGGTGAAATGCTACCAGTTTGCACCGGTTCGTGTGAACCGGTAGTAGAAAAAAGCTACCCATTTGTCTGAACCAGCATTTCTGATGATCAGCTGTGCCGGGCTATTTATATTGGCTAGAAAGCAGGAAATCTTACTTTCTAGTGAATCTAAATCACGTGGCACAACTGTTCTCCTCCCCCTGCTGTTCTACTTACCTTGTTAAACCTCCTTTTTCCGCGTGAAGCGCACTTTTGGTGTGCATTGCACATGCATGTGAAGCATGCATTTGGCACACACTGTGCATGTATGCGTGCGCAGCATGCTTTTGGCATATACCATGCAGGCACGTGCAGTGAACCGGTGGCAATCCAGAGAGGATTTCACCACTGTGTCTTTTCCCTTCTTCTGTAGTGTTCTCTCCTCCTATTTTTCCCCTAAAAAAAATAACCTTGTGAGGTAGATTCAGAGGAGCACCAAACCCGCAAAGTGGGTCTTGTTAAGAAACAGACTGCACAAGAAATACTGGAACTTACTGAAATCGATGGTTAAGAACAGAAACTTAGCCTTATAGCAGGGGCAGAATCGCTCTGAATTTCTTTCTAATTTCTTTTCTTTTCTAGGACTTAATTCATCTTTTGCTAATTGCCATATTGCTTCTCCACGTTTGTCCCTGGAGATCTTCATATGAAAAGGGAGTAAGCGATCCAAAGTCACCCAACGAACTTCTGCAGCTAATGAATGTGTTTCTCCCAAAGACTTGAATATAAAACTTCTTCAGAGTATTTCCATGAGTGTGTCATTTTAAATATGTGATTGATGCTTTCACCTTTGGGGTGTCTCCTGCTTCTGGTTCTCCTTTTCCTCATATACTTTCTTCTTCTCCTTGCATCCCTTGTCTTTTTCTTTCTCCTTGTATATCTTCTCCTTTTCCTCCTAATAAACTTTCTCCTTCTCCTTTTCCTAATATACCTTCTCCTTCTCTTTCTTCCCCCCTTTCTCCTTCTCCTTTTTTCTCCTTCTCCTTGTCCTATTAAATCTTCTCCATTTCCAAGACAACTTTCTCCTACATACTTTCTCCTCTCCTTCTCTTCCTAATAAACCTTCTCCTTCTCCTTGTATGTCTTCTCCTTCTATTTCTCCTTCTCCTTTTTCTTCTCCCCTTTCTCCTTCTCATAAACCTTCTCCATTTTCTCCTTCTTTTTGTACACTTCTTTTTCTCTTTCTCCTTGTATACCTTCTTTTTCTCCTTGTTCACTATCTGTTTCTTTCACCTTCACCTTCTCCTTGTATATCTCATCCTCATGCTTCTCCTTCTCCTTCCCCTTCTCTGTACAGAACAGAATGTCATTGACCAGTGGAAACAATTGCCCAAATGTTCAACAGTGGAATCAAAGACCCAAAGCAGGAGTGGGTTCCTTTCATATGTTCAAACAAAATGGACAGGATGTTTTAATGCAGATTCATACACTGAGTAGGTCCAAAGAAGGACAATGAAGAAGGTCTAGGAACAGGAACAGAAAAGGTGAACATGAAGAAGCTGGAATGTTGAGCCTTGAGAAGAAGGAGAGGCAATGTCCCAGAAGCAAGACCTCCAGAAGATGATCAAGACCAGCTCTCCGTCATTCCAGAGAGCCAGTAACAGAATAATGGATTCCAGTTAAACGTTGAACTATAAAATAGAGAGAGCCAGGTACTGGTTCACAATCAAACTTCATTGTCAGCCACACAGATTTCTCTGTGTGAAGATCTCTCTCTCTCTCTCTCCCCCTTTTTCTTCTCTCTCTCTCCCCCTCTCCCTCTCCTTCCTTCTCTCCCTCCCTCTCTCTCTCTCTCTCTCTTTCTGCCTCCCTCCCTCCGTCCCTCTCTCTTTCTCTCTCTGAAATTTTTTCCCTCAGCTAAATCTACTTCACAGGGTTCTTGTGGGAGAAAATGGAAACACTACCATATACATTGCCTTGAGCTGCTGAAAGAATGGCAGAATATAAATTTAATAAATAAACCAATTTAAACATGGAAGTATTATAATTTTAGGAAAACATCGTTCCGATTTAAAGTCTATTTGTTCAGTGTAACTTCTATCAGTTCTATTTGGTTTCTTTTTTCTAGGGCTGTACAGGATGAGATAAGTGCACTCAGGCATGAAGAGGGTTTGGCGTTTATTTTTCTAAACAAGATGGTTGCCAGGGGAATCAGCAACCAGTAGCAGCGGTGCCAAAATGATGACATGCCTGCAGTGATGTCAACCCTCAAGCTCCATGATGACACAAATCACAGTGTTTGAATGAGTGTTTCATTTTTTTAACGTGTTATAGGTGAAAACTGCTTTAACAAAGATGATTAGGGCACTGGAGGCTAAAATATATGAAGAATGATTGCAGGAATTAGAATGGGATGGGATGGGATGGGATGGGATGGGATGGGATAGGATAGAATTCTTTATTGGCCAAGTGTGATTGGACACACAAGGAATTTGTCTTTGGTGCGTATGCTCTCTGTGTACATAAAAAGGCAAGATACATTGGATATGTCTAGTTTAATGAAAAGAAGGACTAGGGGTGACATGATATATGTATTCCAATATCTCAGGGGCTGCCATAAAGAAGAGGGAGTCAAGCTAGTCTCCAAAGAACCTGAAGGTAGGACAAGAAGCAATGGATGGAAACCAACCAAAGAGAGAAGCAATTAGGATGAATTTCCTGACAGTTAAAACAATTAATCAGTGGAACAACTTGCCTCCAGAAGTTGTAGATGCTCCAACACTGGAATAGATTGAAGAACCATTTGTTTGAAATGGTACAGGGTTTCCTGCCTGAACAGTGGGTTGGACTAGAAGACTTCAAGGTCCCTTCCAACTCTATTATTCTACTACTTTGCTATTCTGCTGACCTTGACATATCTCCTCCCATCTTGTCTTTTGTCCCCTCAGTAGAGCCATACCTCCAACTTTGATTTTTCACAGCGAAGTTAGAGAACCAGGGATGCAATTTCCATTCCTCACTTCCTCCCCTCAGAATTCTAGTCCTCTTGATCTCTTTGGACCTTGATTCGTTTTTAGGCAAAATGTGAAAGCCAGCAGTTCCTTTTCCTGCCTTCCTGTCTTCTTTCCAGTCAATAAAATTGAAATGCAAACCAGCTACTGGATCATTATGGGCTGCAATTCCACTGAGAATCTATTGGCAAGAAAAGGGTCAGCCCAGAGAAGGTAGCATGAGCATCACAGCTAGAAGTCATTAAAGAAGAAGCAACTAATGAGACCAAAAGTAGACAGCAACTTCTTGAAAAATTTAGAGCCTCTAATGAGCTGGACAGCTAAAGTCATTTCATGCTTGTCATCCCTTCTTCACAGAAAGGTTTGCTTAAATTGCCCCCCAACAGCAGCTCTCCAATGTGCCAAAGCCATTGCCAAGTTTCTTTGTTTTTTTACTGCGGTTGGATGGCACACTGATTTTTGCACTTTCTCCGCTTACCAAGAAGATGCTGGATTTGTGCCCAGCTCCCAGGGTTTGCTTTGTAAAAGGGCTGGAGGAATTTGAGGGCTTTGGCTCCAGTACTAATTCTGAAGTTCAGTCAAGATCCAGAATTTCTGTTCTTCAATGTTAAGAATCACTATAAATGGGCACACATCCAAGACATGTTTATACTACCCACGTTCAGTAGCCAAGAGGCCTACGAGAAAGGGAAGGGAAGACAAATCTGCAGAAATTAGATGGGTTAAGAAGAACAACTCAGTTTGGTGTAGCAGTTAAGGCACCAGGCTGGAAACTGGGAGATCCTGAGGAATGGAATGGAATGGAATGGAA
>WNWU01013208.1:360519-374167 GCA_012654045.1 Ptyas mucosa
TGAGGAATGGAATGGAATGGAATGGAATGGAATGGAATGGAATGGAATGGAATGGAATGGAATGGAATGGAATGGAATGGAATAGAATAGAATAGAATAGAATAGAATAGAATAGAATAGAATAGAATAGAATAGAATAGAATAGAATAGTTGGAAGGGACCTTGGATATCTTCTAGTCTAACCCCCTGCTTAGGCAGGAAATCCTACACCACTTCAGACAAATGGTTATCCAACATCTTCTTAAAAACTTCCAGTGTTGGAGCATTCACAACTTCTGGAGCCAAGTTATTCTACTGATTTAATTGTTCTAACTGTCAGGAAATTTCTCCTTAGTTCTAAGTTGCTTCGCTCCTTGATTAGTTTCCATCCATTGCTTCTTATCCTGCCCTCAGGTGCTTTGGAAAATAGCTTGAATTCCGCTTCTTTGGGGCAGCCCCGGAGATATTGAAAGACTGCTATCATGTCACCCCTAGTCCTTCTTTTCATCAAACTAAACATACCCAGTTCCTGCAACTGTTCTTCATAAGTTTTAGCCTCCAGTCCCCTAATCATCTTTGTTGCTCTTCTCTGCACTCTTTCTAGAGTCTCCACATCTTTTTTTTTACATCTTGGCGACCAAAACTGGATGCAGTATTCCAAGTATGGCCTTACCGAGGCATTATAAAGTGGTATTAACATTTCACGTGATCTTGATTCTATCCCTCTGTTTATGCTGCTAGAACTAATCTGAAGGCATACACACACACACACACACACACACACACACAGAATGTTAGACTTGGATTAAGGAAATCTGGCATTAAAATCTCTGGCACGAAGGCAACTTAGTCTGTAATTTCAATCTCCCATACAGTCATGTTTCCTGACCTTTGTTGAGAAAAAGCAACTCTACGTACGTGCAAATTAAATTTAGAAACGGAAGACATTTCCTTGCCTTCTTATTTTGTTTTTCAACCCTGAGGACAAGAAACTTGAAACTCTCTTTCAAAACATCCAGAGAATCAGTCTATCCATCTTACTAGCACTCCAGTCCACCTTTACACTAATAGCTGCCTCCAGACTGAGCCTGAAGGGGAAAATAATTCTTTTCTGAATAACAAGGAACCAAATTTGGGCGCCCCACCCATTTAATTATTTTTAAAAAATTTTGCATCTGGTCAACCTGATTTGCATCTGGACTTGGGACTTCGTGTGATGTTGTGATAAAGGGATGAACCCTCCTAGCTATTCCTTCCCCTCCCCACCATCTGCTAGCCAAATTTCCTACTCTACCCCCTCTCCTTGCAAAAAAAAAACTGCCAGAGAAAAAGAAGGAAGTTGTACATTTCCTGCCCCTCCCTTTCACAGTTCAATCATGATAGAAAACAGCAGCCTTCTCTTCCACCCTGGTTATCTTTGGATGATCCTTCTGGGTTGTTAAAATTGAAAGTACCAATCTGTGAAGGACCAAGCGAAAGAGGAAGTAGACACTCTTGTTTGTCCTGTGCTCCTAAACTTCCTTTATCTGTTCCTAACCTCCTTTGAAACTTCTGAGCAATGGGGGGGGGGGGGGGGGGGAAGCATTCTGGTGATGCATCACCTAACTCTCTAAATCATATATCTATATCTAAATCTAATCCAAGGGATGTGATGGCTCAGTGGCTAAGAGGCTGAGCTTGTCAATTGAAAGATCAGCAGTTCAGTGGTTCAAATTCCTTGCGCCGTGTAATGGGGTGAGCTCCTGTTACTTGTCCCAGCTTCTGCCAACCTAGCAGTTCGAAAGCACTTAAAAAAAAATGCAAGTAGAAAAATAGAGACTACCTTTGGTGGGAAGGTAACAGCATTCCGTGCGCCTTTGGCATTTAGTCATGCCAGCCACATGACCACGGAGACGTCTTCGGACAGTGCTGGCTCTTTGGCTTTGAAACGAAGATGAGCACCGCCCCCTAGAGTCAGGAACGACTAGCACATATTTGCGAGGGGAACCTTTACCTTTACCTTTAACCTCCTTTGAGACTTCTGAGCAATGGGGGGAAAGCATTCTGCCGATGCTCAGAGATCTCTTTCAGTTCTGAAGTGGATTTAGAGAGTTATGCACTGCCTAACTTTTTAAAAAAAAATTTGTTGCAAACCACACAGAGTCACATAGGTAAAATGAGGGGAGTGTAGAAACATGATGGATAAATAAATATATTTAGTTAGTTTTCTAGTATGATTTTGATTGCTTATTTAGTATCCTATGACTATCACTATTGTATCTTATGATTCATGATGAATATATTTATGACGACTATGAACATGATTTATCACTTATATCTTTTAGGTACACTGAAAGCTTATGCACCAAAGACAAGTTCCTGGTGTGTCCAATCACACTTGGCCAATAAAGAATTCTATTCTACTCTACTCTATTCTATTCTATTCTATTCTATTCTATTCTATTCTATTCTATTCTATTCTATTCTATTCTATTCTATTCTATTCTATTCTACTCTACTCTACTCTACTCTACTCTACTCTACTCTACTCTATTTGATTCGATTCTAAAACTGGAGGTTTTCAAAAATAGAAACAGAAATAGAAATTGAGCAGAGGTTAGACTAGAAGACCTCGGAGATCCCTTCCAGCCCTATGATTCTATGTTTTATATAAAGCATCCTTGGTGGGATGGGGCTGAATGGAGTCTTAGCCTTAGCTTTGTTAGGAAAGTATCAGAAAAAAAATAGTCTGGACTGGATATCAAAAAGTGGAAACCTCCAACCGTCATTCTTACCTGTTCAAAGAGCTGAAGAAAAGGTGTATGAATGACTCCAAGGTTTTTGCAGAGCTGTTGCTACATTTAACAATAATTTACTTAGCCTCCAATCCCCCAATACATATGATGAAAGGTTGCAGGAACTGGGCATGGCTAGTCTAGTGAAGAGAAGGACCAGGGAAGGCAGGATAGCAGTCTTCCAATATTTGAGGGGCTGCCACAGAGAGGAAGGGGTCAAGCTATTTTTCCAAAGCACCTGAAGGCCAGAAAAGGAATAATGGATGGAAACTGATCAAGGAGGGATTCAGTGTAGAAATAAGGAGAAATTTCCTGACAGTGAAAGCAATCAACCAATGGAACAGAAATTGCCTTCAGAAGTTGTGAGAGGTTCATCACTGGAGGCTTTCAAGAAGAAATGATGTAGGGTCTCCTGCTTGGGTGGGGGATTTGGACTAGATGACCTACAAGGTCCCTTCCAACTCTGTTAATATGTATCTGTATCTTTTCATTTCATCAAGAAGTTCAGGAGTCCGAACAGTCAAACTTTCTCAGCAGCTTGACAAAAGACATTTTATTTTGCATCCTCAAAATGTATTTTGCATCAATCAAAATCATCCTCTGTTCTGTCCAGGAAGATGCCTCATTAATATGGAGAGCCCATTGCTGTGCCAAACCTGATCTTGTTATTTTCTTAATTATGCCCTTTCGGTCATCCATCCCTAACCTGGTACCCTCCAGATGTGCAATTTTGGAGGTTGTAATCTGAATATATCTAAGGGACACCAGGATGACTGGAGGGAAGCTGTTACAGATGTTGCACATTTAACTGGATGCCCAGTTCATGCTGGGATTTGTTGTTTGGTCACTAAGTCATGTTTGAGTCTTTCCAACCCTATGAATCATAGTGTGCCAGTCTCCTTGTCCTCCACTGTCTCCTGTACTTTGTCCAAATTCATGCCCACTGCCTCTCACCTTCTGCCATCCCGTTCTCCTTTTACCTTCAAACTTTCCTAACTTCAGGGTCCTTTCCGATGAGTCCTTTCTTCTCATTTGGTGGCCAAAGTATTTGAGCTTCAGCTTCAGTATCAGTCATGCTGGATCACTTCTTGCTTTGCTTCCTACTCCTAGAAGTAGACCTCGCTTAATCACTGGTTGCTTAGTGACCATTTGAAGTTACGATGGAAACACACACACACACACTCCCCTCTTCAAAGGTATGTGTAACCCGGTCCAGCACACACAAAGGCAGGGGTGAAATCCAGCAGGTTCTGACAGGTTCTGGAGAACCGGTAGCAGAAATTTTGAGTAGTTCAAAGAACCAGCAAATACCACCTCGGGCTGGCCCCAGAGTGGGGTGGGAATGGAGATTTTGTAATATCCTTCCCCCAGGAGTGGGGAGGGAATGGGGATTTTTCAGTATCCTTCCCCTGCCATGCCCACCAAGCCATGCTCGCCCACCAAGCTATGCCGACAGAACCGGTAGTAAAAAAAAAAAAAATTGGATTTCACCACTGCACAAAGTATGTGCAACCCAGTCAGCACACACAAAAATGGATGAGGATCCCTTCCCTTTGAGGCATGACACAATGCCAATGAAGGTTGAACTACAACCTTGGAAACATCTGCCTATGCTTCCAGACATTTCTGAGCCCACCAGACTTTTCCAAACTACGATTCCCAATGTCTTTCACCCCCAGGTTGCTGGAAGTTGTAGTTCACTGTTAACTGGCGAGGCACACATTCTCCCACTGTAGTATAAAGGCAGAGTATTCAATATTTTTTTGATAGCTGTGGCATTACTGTTTAATAAATAAAAAACCTGCAATGGAATGCAGTGAGGAAGTGGATTCTCAGGAGGAAGGGATACATTCCAAAGGAGTAAGAGGCAACTCATCCAGATATTTGTGTTAGAGAAAGGCAGTGATGACAGCCCTTCCCTAAATGGAGTATAGTATAAATGCAGATCGCCTGGCAAGATTTTGTCTATGGGTGTGAAAAAATAAAGAACTCAATGTCGGGCGCCAGAGAAATAAGAAGATCGAGGCAGTTCAAATGGGTATAAAGATTTATGGCAAGATTAAGCTCTCTACAAGAATCTGAACTACTAACAGGCCAAAGGATCAAAAGGAATTTAAGGTCGACTGGGCTTCATTAGCTTGTAGGCATGAAGGGACTCATGACTGAAAACATATGAAGAATGGTTGCAGGATTTGGGTTTGGCTAGTCTAGAGGAAAGAACAGTGGTGGGATTCAAATAATTTAACAACCGGTTCTCTGCCCTAAGGACCAGCTCGGTAGGCATGGCTCAGTGATCATGTGACCGTGTGGGCATGGCCAACTCAACATCACTCACATTGTAACACCTTAGCTGTTACAATGTAATAAGGGTTAACCAGAGAGGCAGTTTCTGTAAGCAGGGCAATAAAGATTAGGCTAGAAACAACAGCAGAATATTTCCTTCCTGCATTCCTTACAGGATTAGCCCTGTAGAGTGCGGGGGGGGGGGGGGGGAAAGATTTCTTCCAACAACCAGTTCTCTGAAGTGCTTAGAAAGTTAACAACTGGTTCTCCCGAATAGGTGCGAATGGGATGGGACATGATAGCAGTATTCCAGTATTTGAGAGGTTGCCACAAAGAGGAGAGAGTCAACTTTTCAAAAGCACCAGGACAAGAAATGTTGGATGGAAACTAAACAAGGAGAGAAGCAACATGGAATTAAGGAGAAACTTCCTATCAGTGAGAACAATTAACCAGTGGAACAGCTTGCCTTCAGACATTGTGGGTGCTTCATCACTGGAGACTTTTAAGAAGAGACTGGACAGTCATTTGTCTGAAATGGTATAGGGCAGGGGTGTCAAATTAAAGGCCCACAGGCCGGATCCAGCCTATGGGGTACCAGAACCTGCAGGGCCACCTTGGAAACAGTGCAGGACTGGCCTGTGGTGCCTCTGCCAGTGAAAATGGAGCTTGGGAGGGCCAAAGGCAGCCTTCCCAACCTCCGTTTTCACTGGCAGAGGGTTGCAGGAAGCCCTCACAGCCGAAAATGGAGCTCGGGAGCCCATTTTTGCTGATAGTGCACTCGGGTACCACAGGCGCCCCTACATGAGTGATGTTGGGCTGGCCACACCCACCCTGAGGTCAAACACAACCATGATGTGGCCCTCAATGAAATTGAGTTTGACACTCCTGGTATAGGGTCTCCTGCTTGAGCAGGGTTTGGACTAAAAGACCTCAAAGATCCCTTCTAGTTCTATTCTGATTGATTGATTGATTATGCATTTGATCCCTCCCTCTGGCTCAGCCTGATCATTTTCTACACTCAGCTTGGAAGAATCACCATGTGTCATTCTTGCTTTTGGGTCTGACCAATCAACCTCTAGGGACTGTAGAGACATAGCAGTGTCCCAAAGGGGACATCTATGTTTTCCATTCTGCCTTTGTTCTTTGAACTCTTCATATTTTATTTGGATTCTTCCATTTAAAAATAAGAACAGTCTTGCAAATCATGTTGTCCAACAGTACCATATGCAAAACACCCACTGTGTTTTGCATAATATTCTCTAAAAGATGTTGCTTGGGCTGCAAAATTTAACCGGATGCCCTTATCATCACCGTGGTTTAGCAAAAAGCAAAATGTTAAGGCACTGGAGAACGGCTTCATTGCCTGATTGCAATGTAAGGACCTATATTTCTAGGCTGAGTTTTGCTCATTTCCCAACTTTCTCTTCTTTTCCCAAAGTCCTTTCTTACATTCAGCATATTGCCTTTCTCCACTGCTAAACCTATACATATACGTCAACACTCAGCCTGGTCAATAAACATACCATTGAGCAAATTCTATTAAAAGCTTGGCCAAGGACCAAAACACTCATTATGCTGTCAGCATGGAGCCATCCTGGACTTGTCGAGACATAGGCCAGGGGGGAGTCAAAGCTGGGAATCTCCTCATCCAGGAAATTCTGGATTAGGATGTGTCATTTTCCCTTGCTCTCCTTCCAATGGACCTGAAAGGTTGAAGCATTCTTGACCATGAGTGGTCCTTGGTGCTCAGCTCTTCTGCAGACATTTCATTACTCAAACCAGATAATTATCACCCTCATTATCAGCACTGATGATGTTATGGAGTTTGGGTGATGAAACATCTGCAAGAAAACAATCAAGTTCAGAGACCACCAAGGACCTCTCATTTCAACCCTGAGCTACAAATATTCTACAAATATTCTTCTTCGTTCCTCTGTACATAAACACATAGAGTCCTTTCACCTGTTAGTGCCAACTGTGGTTTGGATCAACTGGATGAACTGGATAAACCCTCCCTAAGGTCAATTGCTCATACCCCAAGAGATAATTACAGGAGCTAATTTTAAACACGACTGGTTCATTTTGGCGGAAAATGTAGTGGTGGGGAGAAGTGATGAGCAGAAATTTGTTTGTAAGGAATATGACCCAGTTGCTACAAGACCTGTTTGGTTTACCTCCCATACTTCCTCCTCTTCATTCTGTATACCTCTACTCTGTTTTCCTTTTTAGAGGAATGCTAACTCCCCAAAATTAAATCAATGTTTACTTAAACTGTCCCCCTTTAATTGTGTTGGAGATTTTGATATAATTCATTACATGACATTGTTGTTTTCAACTCCTGGTGAGCACGTAGATCGGGGCGTCAAATTCAAGGCCTCTGGGCCAGATCCAACCTGCAGGGTACTTAGATCTGGCCTGCAGGGCTGGCTTAGAAATATCAAAGGACTGGCCCATGGTGCCTCTGCCAGACAAAATGGGCCATGAGAGGCCACATAAGCCCCCTCCCCCCGCAGCCTGTTTTCAGCTGCCACAGCCTCTTGCAGCATACTGCCAACCGAAAATGGGCCGTGTAGCATACTGCTAACCGAAAATGGCCCATTTTCGGCCAGCAGAGTGCTGCAGGAGGACTGGATTGGATTGGATTACAATTATGTGGCCTCAAGTAAATGCCTGATTTGGATAGAAAACAAGCAACATCCTATGTTAATAGTACAGTTTAATGCAGGATTTTACATACTGTATGTCCATTTAATCTACAATCAAAAATCTATCATTGACAGCCATTTCTATTTACTATCCTGGAAATTTACCTCTGCTGTTAGATCTTGTATTATCACCTTATTTATGCTTATTATTAGTTGAATAATAAAAATGCAGTAGTATAAATAGCTTTTCTACCTGGAAAAGCAATTTACTATTAAACAATGGGGTATCAATTTAGTGGAGTATGAAGAACAAGTAATAAATGTTTGCCAGTAATATCTGGTAGAAGAGATAGGAAAATGACAGGTTACAGTAAAGAAATGTGGAAAGAAAGAACAGAAGGGAAACAATGCATCTTGAGCCTGTGTCAAACAACCACCATGGCCGCACCAACCCCAGCCATGCCCACCACGACCATGACCATCCCCTAGCCATGCACAGAGCCCTCCAAGGTCAAACACAACCTTGATGCAGCTCTCAATGAAATCACGTTTGACACCCCTGATGAAGATACTGTTGGTCAGGGCTGTCAAACTCACAGCCCATGGGTCTGGATGCGTCATGTGCTGGCCACGCCTATGCCCAGTTTAGTGAAGGGGGAAACGTCCCAATACATCATGTGATGATGCTGTGACAATGTGAGTTTGATACCCCTGCTGTAAATTCTCTCTATTACAATCTATCCCTAGCATGTTATTTCAAGTCTCTCAATGATGCATTCGTCACAACTGTAACTGTTAATCTTATTGCTGGTTGTCCTCTTCTTCCTTTCTTTCCACCTTTCCTAGCACTACTGCCCTCTCCAGAGAGAGAGAGAAATCTTCACATCATGTATCTGAAGTAGGAGAATTTGAACCTGGTCATTTGTGCCATGAGTGAGAACTCTGGATTCATTTCTTCAGTGACATATTGGTTTGTTTTCATGACTGCCGACAGTATTGTCAGGCAGAATGGGACAATTCACCACAGCCAACTCCCTGCGGCCAACTTGCCATGGCCAACTCACCACATGGTCAACTTGCTGCAGGACAACTAACTGTGGGCAGTGGTGAAATCCAATTTTTTTTACTACCGGTTCTGTGGGCATGAATTGGTGGGTGTGGTGTGGTGTGGCTTGGTGGGCGTGGCTTGGTGAGCATGGCAGGGGAAGAATACTGCAAAATCTCCATTCCCACCCCACTCTGGGGCCAACCAGAGGTCGTATTTGCCGGTTCTCCAAACTACTCAAAATTTCTGCTCAAAATTTCCAATACCAGTTCTCTAGAACCTGTCAGAACCTGCTGGATTTCAACCATAACCTTGGGGCAATTTAACAATTCAATTTAATTATTCAAAATATTTTTTAAAAATATTTTTTGTCATTCACATTTCATTCTGACCCTCCTTTTGCATCCTTTCTTTAATGATTCTTTCCCACTATTTCTTTGATATTAGGGCAACTTTCGTCAGTTGTCCATGGCAAATTGGGCATGACAAGGTGGCCGTGGCAGGTTGGCTATGGCGAGTTGGCTGTGGTGAATTGCCATAGACCCTTCTCAGGAATCTTCTCCAACACTAAACTTGAAATGTGTTGTTGTTGTTGTTGTTGTTGTTGTTAGTTGCAAAGTCACATCTGACCCATCGCAACCCCATGGACAATGTTCCTCCAGACCTTCCTGTTCTCTACCATCCTCTGGAGACCATTTAAACTCATGCCAACTGCTTCAGTGACTCCATCCAGCCACCTCATTCTCTGTCATCCCATTCTTCTTTTGCCCTCAATCTTTCCCAGCATTAGGCTCTTCTCCATTGAGTCCTTCCTTCTCATTAGGTGGCCAAAGTATTTGAGTTTAAAATGTATATATTAATTTAAAAATTCCATTTTTTCCATTTTCCCAGCTTCATTTGTCCTAAGGTTGAGGATCACAACTAGCAGCCATCCAACTCCTGCAAGTTTGATGTGGGTCTATAGGCCAAATGGGGAGCCTTTTAAACTGAAAGGGGAGAATCATTTTCTCTTCCTTTAATTTGTAGAATGTGATTTCTATTAAGTCTGCATTTTCAACCAGTTTATGGCACTAGTTTTGTGGATATACTCATACCACAAGGAGCCTACCCTGTTGTCAAAGCAGTGCATTGTGGGAATTAACTCCTCATCAATTTTGCCTTGAGGCACCTTATTCAACTTCAGCTTGAAGTGCCTGGAGCAACAGAAAAGAAGAAAGGAACCTGAACATGCACAGAGAGCTTCTCTCTCTTCATCAAATGGGCCAAAAAAGTCATCAAAAAAGCACAACAAAGAATGTTCTTTCTGTGTCAACTCAGAAAGCTCAAACTGCCCAAAGAGCTGCTGATACAGATCTACAGAGGAATTATTGAGTCTGTCTCCTCTGCATCTCTATAACTGTCTGGTTTGGTTCTGCAACCCAACAAGACAGACACAGACTTCAATGGATAATTAGAACTGTAGAAAAAACTATTACTACCAACCTGCCTTCCATTGAGGACCTGTATACTGCACGAGTCAAAAGGAGGGCTGTGAAAATATGTACAGACATCTCGCATCCTGGGCATAAACTATTTCAACTCCTACCCTCAAAACGATGCTATAGAGCACTGCACAACAGAACAACTAGACACAAGAACAGTTTTTTCCCGAACGCCATCACTCTGCTAACAAATAATTCCTTCAACACTATCAAACTAGTCACTAAGGCTGCATTACTATTACTATTAGTCTTCTCATTGCTCCTATCACCCATCCCCTCCCACTTATGACTGCATGATTGTAATTTCGTTGCTTGTATCCTTATAATTTATATTGAAATTGACTGTTTTCTGATTGCTTATTTGTACCCTATGACCAGGGGTGAAATGCTCCTGGTTGGGGCCAGATCACCCGATCCGGTAGCGATGGCAGCGGATGGTTCGGAGAACTGGGAGCAAAAATCTCTGCCTCCCCCCCCCCTTGCCCAGCTGAGCCGTGCAATTATCAGAGGCTTTTTAAAAAAAAAATTTAAAGCATTTTTTCTACAACTTCTTCTGCCGAAAAAATGCTTTTAAAAGCGGCTCAAAATGCGGCTCAACTGGGATCGTCAGAGGCTTTTAAAAGCATTTTTTTCCTACAACTTCTTTGGAGAAAGAGGTTGTAGAAAAAATGTTTTTAAAAGAAGAAAAAAGCCTTTGAAGATCAGACAACTCAGCTGGGATTGTCAGAGGCTTTTAAAAGCAGTTTTTTAACAACCTCTTTGGCCAAAGAGGTTGTAGAAAAAATGCTTTTAAAAGTTAAAAAAAAAAGTTGGTCACGCCCACCCTGTCATATCCCCCTCTCCCCCAAGATATGACCACAGAACCAGTAGTAACAAATTTTACATTTCAGCACTCCCTATGATTATCATTAAGTGTTGTACCTTATGATTCTTGATGAATGTATCTTTTTATGTACACCGAGAGCGTATGCACCAAGACAAATTCCTTGTGGGTCCAATCACACTTGGTCACTAAAGAATTCTATTCTATTCTATCCATTGACTCCTTTGTGTTAAAACTTGTTTCATTTGAATATCGCTTTGACCTGTTTTCTCATCCTACTGCAGAGCAGATCGCATCTGGCTACAAGGAGGGCACAGTCTGGGTCTCTCGGTGCAACATTCTTGTCTCTTCTCTGCACCTTCCTTCCGTTCCTTCTTTTGATTCTTGCCCTGGAGTCATCTTTCCTAGTTAGTACAAACAGATTTAGACAAAGGAGGAGTAAAAAAAAGAAAAGAAAAAAGCAGAGGTAGAGTTGTCTCTTTCATGACCTGCACTCCTATTTTTGCCCCAGCAGTAGGAAGTGACTATCATCTAAAGATGGCTATCATCTAAAGATGTTCTGGAGAACTGGAGAACTGGTTTGGCTAGTTTCAAGCAGGATGTCAGAAGGCTTGAAGATTCTTTTAGTGAGAAACAATGACAACTACGCACCCACCAAGCTATGCGGTTGGGAGATTTAGTCCCAGGGCAATATCTGAAAGGCATGTGATTCAGCTACTCTGCTGGGTCTCAGCAGGTCTGAACCTGGTCTCTGTCATGGGAAGCCTAGGCTGACATTCCTCTTGAGCTCCTTAAAAGGAAAAGCGGGGTAAAGGTAAACTGAGGTTTAAGAACAAGATAAATCTGGTTCAACATCTAACGCAATAAGGGGTTTGTTTGTTGCGTATGAACTTTCAAGAAATGGCTACACTTTGTTTCACTATCTTACACTTAAACTGGAGTTCCAGTAGTGGTTTCTACCACACTTCATGATTTCAGACTGAATCCCTTCTTCTGTAATTTCTTTCATAAATAACTTGCCAAACCATCATGGATTCGGTTTGGGTTCAGAGGGCAGTATAATTCCAGATGTTGGGGTCCACAAACCATAATTTGTTGTTTAGTACTGCATTGTGAAACTCCAGCCAGTTGTGCTTTATTCAACAAGCCGTAGTAAATCAAACCGTAGCTTAATCAATTTCCAAGCCAAGATTACGTTTAAGATGATGTTGATCTTTTTTCCCCCTCCTTGAATATTTTTGGTGATGTCATGATTATCCAGATGTTGTTTCATCATCACCATCATCGATACCATTGTTATCCACTTAAAAATGTTTGGAGTTTCTATGTACTTTACTGAAAGCAGGTCCACATTCAACTACGCTACAGAAAAGGAAAAGGGTAGAGGAAATTAAATTAGAGCAACTCATTCACTAGCCAATATACATTGGTCACTTTTGTGGTGTTGGAGAAGACTCTTGAAAGTCCTTTGGACTGCAAGGAAATGAAAATCAGTTCATCCTAAAGGAAATCAATCCTGGCTGTTCTTTGAAAGGGTAGATACTGAAGTAAAGGTTCAAACACTTTGGCCACCAAATGAGGACTCAATTAAAAAGGTCCTGATGTTGGGAAGGATTGAAGGCAAAAGGAGAAGGGGACATGAGATGAGTGCCATTGATGCAATGAACATGGATTTGGACAAACTCCAAGAGACAGTGGAGGACAGAGGGGGCTGGCAGGGTATGGTCCATGGGGGGTCACAAACAGTTGGACCTGACTTAGTGATTGAATAACAAATTCTATTGGGTCATTACGTGAAGATCATGTAAAGAGTTAATACTACTTTATAATGCCTTGGAAAGGCCACACTTGGAATACTGTATCCACTATGTAAAAAAGTTGTTGAGACTCTACAAAGAGTACAGAGAAGAGCAACAAAGATGATTAGAGGACTAGAGGCTTAAACATATATTGTATGGTTGCTGGAATTGGGTATGTCTACTTTAATGAAAAGAAGGACTAGGGGTGACATGATAGCAGTTTTCCAACATCTCAGGACTTGCCACAAAGAAACGGGAGTCAAGCTAGTCTCCAAAAGCATCTGATGGCAGGACAAGAAGCAATGGATGGAAACTGATCAAGAAGAGAAGCAACCTGAGAAGTGCGCGTTTTTTCACCAGTGGTGGACCTGCCCTCAGATCAAGAAGTTTTGGGGAAAGATTCAAAAATGGTTGAACGAGATAAGAGGTGCAAGTTTCCCCCTAACTCCAGATTCTTACTTACTCGGAATCAAGTTAAAAGACGTGGGCAAGCAAGATTGGCACCTATTCATCTATATTACAACAGCAGCGAGAATGGCACTGGCCCAGCAATGGAAAAATGCAAATACACCATCAGATCAACTTATAATAAATAAGATATTGAACTGTGCCAAATTGGACAAATTAAAGTATATCCTAAGAGAGAAAAAAGAATCCATATACTACAATAACTGGGAACGCTAATATATATGGCTAAATAAGAGGACAAACATAGAGTAAACAATATAATATTAAATATATATTTAGTTATAATTAGATAGCGTTTAGTATTCAAAATAGTTAATGTTAGCTGAACAAAAAGATTTACTAGGATGTAAC
>WNWU01013208.1:374567-385765 GCA_012654045.1 Ptyas mucosa
AGTGAATGAGATTTCACTGAACTAGGGCTGCATAAAATCTTGGCTTACGTAGGTAGAACCTGGCTAAAGAAAAATAATACATACATACATACATGCAAGTCAGGCAGCAGTGGGTTTCACATATTCTTACTACCGGTTCACCGCGTGCATGCACGCTCGCTTCGCATGTGTGCCTTTTGCGCATGAGCCCAGTCATCGATGCAAAAGCTTTACCCATGCGCACGCATTCCGCACATGTGCCTGGCTTTGAAAACATGGTTAAATAGGACGTCATTACGCCGGGGTGGGTCGGTGCTCCACCCCCGCAATCTCTGCTACCTGTTCGCCTGAACCAACACAAGCCGGCTGAATACCACCACTGAAGTCAGGTCAGCATTCAGTCTTTGTCCCCTTGTTCTGTACATGTGTTGTGATTAGAAATATTGAATTAGGATGTTTAAAATATTTGCATTTATTCTTAAATCTCTATCTCTCTCTGTCTCTCTCTCTCTTTCTCTCTTTCTGTCTCTCTCTGTCTCTCTCTCTCTCTGTGTATCTCTCTCTATCTCTTTCTCTGTCTATTCTGTCTGTCTGTCTCTCTCTCTCTCTGTCTCTGTCTCTGTCTCTCTCTGTCTCTCTCTGTCTCTCTCTGTGTATGTCTGTGTGTGTGTGTCTGTGTGTGTGAGAGAGAGGCCCATACATATGCAAACGCAAAATATTTTTTAAAAAAGTATTTTAAAATATATTTCTCCATGATGTACAGTAGTTGTATTCGTTTTATATGTGTAATATAATCTTTAACAAAATTATGAGGAAAAAAAATTCTATTTCCCCTTTGCTTTTAACTGTGGTTTATTTTTCTTCTTCCCTTTTTTTTTTTGATATGTTGTTTGTTCAATTTAAAAAAAAAAGAAGGAAGGAAAGGAAAGAGATTAGGAAGAAGAAAGTTGAATGCCTGATCTGAAGTTCATAGGTTTCACTCAGAAGTAATTCAGCAGGATTGCAGGGAGCTGCTCTTTGATTTGACCTCCCTCCTCCTTTGGAATTTCCCTTGAGATGAAAGCAAGAAAGGATATTTCAGTCTTAGTTCCCTTTCCAAGCTTTGTTTTCCAAGAGAAGATACAGGTAATCCTCGACTTACGATGGCAATCGAGCCCCAAATCTCTGTTGCTAAGCGAGATAGTTGGTAAATGAGTTTTGCCCTATTTTATAAGCTTTCTTGCCACAGGTGAATCACTGTAGTTGCTACCTTGTAAGTCAAGGTAGTCTTTGACTTACAACAGTTCACTTAGTGACTGTTCAAAGTTACAACAGCACTGAAAAAAGTGACTTATGAGTGTTTTTTCACACTTATGACCATTGCAGCATCCCCATGGTTAACATGATTTACATTCAAATGCCTGACAACTGACTCATATTTATAATGGTTGCAGCATCCTGGGCTCATGTAATCCCCTTTTGCAACCTGTTAAAAAGCAAAGTCAATGGGGAAACCAGATTCACTTAACAACCGTGTTACTAATTTAACAACTACAATAACTCACTTAACAAATGTGGCAAGAAAAATCATTTTAAAAACTCACTTAACGAATTTCTCACTGAGCAACATAAATTTTGGGCTCAATTGTGGTTGTAAATTGAGGACTACCTGTAATCTGGTTGTTAAGTGAATCTGGCTTCCCCATTGACTTTGCTTCTCAGAAGGTCGCAAAAGGTGATCTCGTGACCCCAGGACATTGCAACCATCATAAAGACATGCCAGTTGTCACACATCTGAATTTTGATCACGTGACCTTGGGGATGTGGCAATGGTCATAATGTGAAAAACGGTCATAATTCACTTTTTTCCAGTGTTGTAACTTTGAATTGTCACGAAATGAATGGCTGTAACTTGAGGTCTACCTGTATTGTGCAACCAAACTAAACCAAATCCAGAACCAGGCAAAACTATTGCACAGAATAGTCGGTGCCGTGGTAGCGCAATGGTTAAGAGTGCAGTACTGCAGGCTACTTCTACTGACTGCCGGCTGCCTGCAATTTGGCAGTTCAAATCTCACCAGGCTCAAGGTTGATTCAGCCTTCCATCCTTCTGAGGTGGGTAAAATGAGGACCCAGATTGTTGGGGGCAATATATGCTGACTCTGCAAACCGCTTAGAGCGGGCTGTAAAGCACTGTAAAGCGGTATATAAGTCTAAGTGCTATTGCTATGTCACAACCACTCCCCAATAAAAGCCCACAACACTTATGCAGTCCTACTGCAGACCACATTTCGAATGAAAGTTGTGCCTTTCTCATTTTGGGGAGATCCCTGGCTGAATCTAGAACCCTAAACAAATGAAGGCAATCCACTCATAGCAAGATGAAATAACTGCCGTCGGAAAGCTCCCTGCTTCCCAAATGCCATTCAAATTTTCCAGCCCTGCCTCTCCTTATCTGAATTCATTCTATGATCCATTGAATCCAAAGGATGAAAATATCAGGGTTCTGATTGTACAGGGCTGTGACATATCCCTCCCCGGCTTTTTCTGAAGGATGCTGGGTCTTCAAAGTGGCCATTCATGAGCATCTGAGTGAAGTCCTAAATAGCAAAAGCACTTAGACTTATATACCGCTTCACAGGGGTGGGCTTCAGAACTTTTAGCAATGGGTTCGCTGCCCCATTGCTGGGTGGGCATGGCCATTGTGGGCATGGCCTAGTCGTTGGGGGGGGGGGGGTTTCACCCTCCCCAGGTTCCGGAGGCTTTTCTCAACCCTCTGGAAGGGCGAAAACTGGAGTTCAGAAACAGGCCCATTTCTGGAGTACCGGAACTTCCGGGACACCTGTTTTTTGCCCTCCCCAGCTCCGTAGACTTTCCTCGAGCCACTGGAAGGGCGAAACCAGCTTCCCTCAGGGTCCAGAGTCCCTCCGGAGGCCAGAAACAGGCCTGTTTCCAGACTTCTGGAATCTCCAGTAGGCCCATTATTTTTGCCCTCCTAGACCCTCCCCCCCCGCGACCTCTGCACTTATCTGGAATGATGATCGGGCCATGTGGAGACTCCTGGGAGGGGTGGGGAGGGGCAGGGTGGGAGGGGTGGGGTGGGTGTTGCCAGCCAGGAGTGGCATTTGGGGGTTCACCGAACCCCATTGATCCTTGGCTAGAGGATCGCCCGAACCCTGATGAACCCCCCAGGGTCCCAGCGCTCCAGCTTGACAGTGCTTTTACAGTCCTCTCTAAGCGGCTTAGAGAGCCAGCATATTGCCCCTAACAATCTGGCTCCTCATTTTACCCACCTCGGAAGGATAAAAGGCCGAGTCAACTTTGAGCTCGGTGAGCATTGAACTGCCGAACTGCAGCCAGCAGTCAGCAGAAGTAATTCACAGTTCTGCATTCTAACCACTGCATCACCACGACTCATAATCACAGCTCATAAAGTTCATAAACAAGATCTGGGCAGCTCCATTAGTGAAAGGAAGGGATCAAAGGCAACCCACGTTGTTTTTCGTGTTTTGAGGAAGAAACAGTGTGCTAATTGTAGACTAGACATTTTTCTTCCCAGCTGGCTCAAGTGAAGAAGGGACAAGTAACAAGCACCTTGTCTTGGCTTCCAAACTCCTTCAGTCTGATTCTTGCTTCAGCTACCCATGTTCCAAGTTCCCAACCATCGCCTACCTCCCTGTGTGCAATTCATAGCCTTCTTGTTCCCTGCACAGAGATTTCTCTCATTCTTGCTTGGGTTTTCCTTGAGATAATGAATCTCATAAATACATACATGAGCACATAGACACACACACACACACACACACACACACACACACACATGCTTTGAATGGCTGGACTAGCTGCCAAGAAGGAATGGAATAGAGATCAGGCTCTGTTTTGGCTTCTTCAAATCAACATCCCCAGTTTGGGTGATTTTACAGATATGAAACCAATGGATTTGTACTGTCCCCTTCCCCCCCCACAACAAAATGTTGGACTTTAGATCAGCGGTCACCAACCAGTGGTCCGTGGACCACTGGTGGTCTGCGAGAAAATTTTGGTGGTCCACAGAAAAATTATTTGCATTTTTTATATTGCACTAAATTGGGGGTCCTCAAACTACGGCCCCTGGGCTGGATACATGCAATGAACATTTGTGTTGCTGCAGAGAATCTCCCCCTTAGCGGTCTTTTTGTGCAGGTCAGAGGGGGTGAGAAATTCTGACTTCAGCCTCCTGGTGTGGGTCTTTGAGCGAAGGCTGGAAGGAAGTACCGCTGGTGGCGAAGAGCTGGAGGGCCTTGTTTCAGTGGGACTGCATCATGGCCTGGAACTGGTTGACCATATCAGCCTGCTGAGCCTCCAGGTGCCATTACCTGGCCTTGCACTCCCACAGGTCTTCCTTCTGCTTGGAAAGCCTATGCTCGTAGTCCTCAATGAGATGCTTCTGCTGAGCCTCTTTCTTGGTCAGATCCAATTTGAACTGAGCCAGCTGTTTTCCCAACTCTTTCTCATGGTGGTTGCTTAGCTCCAACAGCTGCTTCATGTTGGGGCCCTAAGGAGCCTGGGTGGGCAGTGAGGGGCGAGTAGAGACTGGCGAGGTGTCCCTTGACGTGAGTGACATTGAGTTGGCCACACCCACCCAGTCACATGACCACCTAGCCATGCCCACCCAGCCAGTCATTAGGCAGATCATATTAGTGGTCCACGGAATTTAAAATTATGAATTTAGTGGTCCCTGAAGTCCAAAAGATTGGTGACCTCTGCTTTAGATGGTTAGTTCTTGACTTACAACCACAACCAAGCCCAGAATCTGCATTACTAAAAAAGACAGATGTGAAGTGAGTTTCATCCCCCCCCCTTTTTTTTTGCCATTGTTGTTAAGTGAATTACTGCAGTGGTTAAGTTACTACCATGGTTGTTAATTGGATCTGACTTCTCCATTGACTTTGTTCCTTGGAAGGTTGCAAAAGGAGGTCAACATAACCCTGGGACACTGCAACTGTCATAAATACATGTCAGTTGCCAAGCATCTGAATTTTCATCATGTGACCATTGGGATGCTGCAATGGTTTTAAGTGTGAAAAAAAATGGTTATCAGTTAATTTTTTCAATGCTGTTTTTAACTTCAAAAAGTCACTAAATGAACGGTTGCATGTCAAGCATTATCTGTAATGTGTTAAACATTAGTGGTCAAAATTGTGGAAACCTTTTGGGAAAAGTGTATTTTCTAAAACAAGTTAACAACACCACTGTTTTTTGGAGAGTACCATAAAATGATATATCAATCAAAAGATCATTTAATCAAGAATGTAATGCAATAACTTTTATGAAGAATTTGCTATTAGAATAGCAGTTACAGTATAAAGAAGTAAAGTAAAACACATAGGAAAAAAAAGAGACATTACAAAAATGGTCACCATAGGAAAAAAAATGAGATATGCAAAAATTATCACCATGTTAGTTAATTCTTAGTCAGGTAACCTTTAGCATGAATTATGGCCTTACAATGTCTTCCCATGGAGAGAACCAAGTCTTTTAGTTCTGCAGCTGTTATAATGTGAAATCAAGATTGAGTGATTGCTTCTATGAACTGGGTTTTATTGCCGGGTCGCTTCTAACTAACAAGTTTCTTTAGTCAGCTCCATAGATTTTCAATTGGGTTAAGGTCTGGACTGTTCCCAGACCATTCCGGCAGTGGAATATGATTATCTTGATATGCCAAAAAAAGTGATGTTATTAGCCATCAAATCTCAAAACTATACTTTTCCCAAAAGATTTCCACAATTTTGGCCGCTACTGTAGTTCCCCAGTTCAAGTTCCAGTAGTTTTCACAAGAGAGCCTTCTCCTTGGAACTTTATGGTGTTGTCCATAACCTCCCACCCCTTCAAAGTAGACAAGGTCAAGAAACATGCCAAGCAGAGATTCCAGGAATGTCCTTCACTGCCCTGGAGCAGAAAAAACAGGACCTTGAAAGCTTCCACGTTTCTCCCTTTCCCACCTTCCAAGAGAACCCAATCGTGGCAGAGTAATCCTGAGATTCTTTCTCATGCTTTGGTATTTCCTAGGCCTACACAGATTACAAATTAACAGAGTTGGAAGGGACCTGATAGGTCATCTAGTCCAACCCCCCTGCTCAGCAGGAGACCCTACACCATTTCTGACAAATGGCAGTCCAATCACTGCTTGAAAGTGTCAAGCGATGGAGCTCCCACAACTTCTGAAGGCAACTTCTGTTCCATTGGTTGATTGTTCTCACTGTCAGAAAGTTCCTCCTGATTTCTAGGTTGCATCTCTCCTTGATCAGTTTCCATCCATTATTCCTTATTTGGCCTTCAGGTGCTTTGGAAAAATAGCTT
This sequence comes from Ptyas mucosa, assembly GCA_012654045.1. NCBI lineage: Eukaryota > Metazoa > Chordata > Lepidosauria > Squamata > Colubridae > Ptyas > Ptyas mucosa. Next base: position 380,865 of record WNWU01013208.1, read on the forward strand.
GACCCCCTCCTCCCTTGGCAGCCCCTCAAATATTGGGACACTGCTATCATGTCTCCCCTGGTCCTTCTCTTCACTAGACTAGCCATGCCAGTTCTTGTAACAGTTCTTCATATGTTTTAGTCTCCAGTCCCCTAATCATCCTGGTTGCTCACTTCTGCACTTTTCTAGAGTCTCAACATCTTTTTTATAGTGTGGTGACCAAAACTGGATGCAGTATTCTAGGTGTGGACTTACTAGGGCTTTTTAGAGCAGTATTAGTATCTCGCTTGATCTTGATTGTATCCCTCTGTTAATGCAATTTAGGATTGTGTTGGCTTTTTGGGCTGCCACTGCACACTGCTGGCTCATATTTAGCTGGTTGTCCACTAAGACTCCAATATCCCTCTCACAGTCACTGCTATTAAGCCTGGTTTCACTCAGTTTATATGTGTACTTTTGGGTTTTTTTAACTTACCTTACCTTTCTTTCTTTCTTTCTTTTATTTGTTGAATACATATTAGATAATATATATAAGTATAAGCATGAATTGAATATGTAAAATGAATACAATTAAAGGGAACATTAGGACAGGGATGGTAGGCATGCTGGTTCTGTTATGCACGCCCCTTACAGATCTCTTTAGGAATAGGGTGAGGTCAACAGTAGCCAGTCTAAGGTTAAAATTTGGGGGGTTTGGGGATGAAACCACAGAGTCAGGTAGTGCATTCCAGGCATTGACCACTCTGTTGCTGAAGTCATATTTTCTGCAATCGAGTTTGGAGCAGTTCACTTTAAGTTTGAATCTACTGTGTGCTCGTGTATTGTTGTGGTTGAAGTCTTAGACCTTCTTTTACAAAATCCCCAACCCCCATAATTGATTTTGTCCTTCTTTTCTCATTTCCATGGTGGGGCACCCACCATATGGAACAAGCTCCCCCCGGAGATACGGACAATCCCAGATCTCCGCGCTTTCTGCCGTGCCCTCAAGACGTTTCTATTCCAGCAGGCTGGCCTGGACTAACCTCTTCTAAAATTGCTCTTATATTTTTAAATCTTAATCTCATAAATTTAGAGTTTTAATTTTAGGTTTAAGACCAAATTATTTAATTGTATTTTAATCAATTCTTTAAAATATTTGTATTATATGTATTTTATCATTTGTCTGTACACCGCCCTGAGTCCCCCGGGAGTAGAGCGGTATATAAATATAATATAATAACAATAATAATTTCCAAAGTCAGATCTGTATCCAGAGAAGAAAAAACTATAGAAACAAATGTTTGTTATAGCTACCCAACCAACTGATATCTCTTTAGCCATGGAAATATGTGTACAAAGCCCCTTGGACAAATCCAAAACAGATCTGAGTCCCTGCTTAGCTGCAGAGCTTCCTAGCTGACACAAACCAAACTTATTTATCCCCAGTCTCTAGAAGAATAAAGAGTGACTATGCCTGAGTGAGGAAGGGAAAATAAGGAAAGCAATTACCTTGCAAGGAAACCCCTTTTCAACTCAAGTGGACGTTTCCTGCACAGGGAGCTTTCTTGGTGAATTCTTGCCTGCAAGCCAGTTCATTTCTCGGCTGGAAGTTCAGTTGTCACAACTGGTGTGCCAGCGTTCCTTTCTGCGTGCCACCAGAAAAGCTGAAGGGAGGTGGTAGAAACTCTCCCCTTTCACATGATGTGTTGTTGTTGGGACTGCCCAGACGAAAGGCTCCACACTTCCTTCCTGTGGACCAGCCCAGTGCAAGCTGTTGGCTGCCCCAGTAGCTGGGTCAAGCCATTGAAACAATGACCACTTTCCTGTCTGAAGGACCCAAGTTGTGGGTCTTGGCTGGCGTAGACATTCCAGAAGTCAAGTGCTTTTTCCAGTCCCTTCCTCCTCTTCCGCAGGGCCTTAAAACCTGGTATGTAAGACCTTTAGTTGGAGGGGAAAGATGACACTTGTGCTGCTATGCACTGATCGGTCCACACCATCTGCCAACCAAACACAAGGAGACGAACCAGCCCCTAACTATAAAAGAGAAAGGTAGGGTAATTCTCGTTTCCCAGACAGACTCTTATCAGTGGCCAGACTCATAAAAGATCAAGCAGGCAATTCAAACCAGCTTCCTTCCTATTGTTTTCCTGACCCACTGAAAACCAGATTGCCCCCAGCAGCCTTCCTTTTGCACATCATCCCCTGAGTTGTTCAGGCGTTTGTGTCCCGTTGCACACTTGTAAAACATTGCTTGGTGATTCTTCACATTAGCAATTAATTTAAAATAATAATGTCCTTTGTTTTTAAAGAAAATATGTTTTTACCGAGGATTCACTTCCTTCCTGAATCCCAAACTGGTTCTGGTTAAATGCACATACTGAATATATTTTTAGAATCTCTGCCCTTCCCTCCCCAACAAAGCTGCCTTTTGCAATTAACTGTCTGACAAATTCATCGTCAGTCAATTGCAAAAGGCAGCTTTGATTGAAAAGCTTACATCCTGCAAGGATACTTCACCAAACATCATTAAACACCAACAGCTGCCTATCCCAGAATCTTTGAGAAGAACTTGATAGATCGATAAAAATGCCACATTCCATCTGAACATCTGTCTGACTGCAACAAACCATCATATCACCATCAAACATCCATACTGTACCTGACTATCCCAGGGCCTTGGGAAGGACTCGATAGGTGGATAAAAATACCAAATCCACTCTGAATATCTAGTTGTGTGATAAACCATTACAATAATGCATACCTAAAGAATATATGCTGTATTTCCAAATTCAAGTCATGGGTTATTGTTATTGTTGTTTGCACAAGCTGCCTTTTTAATGCAGTTGAAATTTGTCTGCAGAAATGCAAGTGTGTTTTCAATTGCAATTCAAACAGACAAGGGCACCACCCAGAGTCAGATAGGTGGCCATAAGTGGAAGAGTCAGATAGGTGGCCCTAGGAACTAAGATTGCAGGGAGAAATATCAACAACCTCAGATATGCAGATGACACCACTCTAATGGCAGAAAGTGAAGAGAAACGAAAGAGCCTTTTGATGTGGGTGAAAGAGGAAAAGCTGGCGTGAAACTCAACATTAAGAAAACTAAGACCATGGCACCCTGCCCTCTCAATTCCTGGCAATAGATGGAGAAGAAATGGAGGTAGTGACAGATTTTATTTTCCTGGGCTGCAAGATCACCGCAGATGGGGACTGCAGCCAAGAAATTAAAAGACACTTGCTCCTGGGCAGGAAAGCTATGGCAAATCTAGATAGCATACTAAAAAGCAGAGACATCACCCTGCCAACAAAAGTGTGTATAGTCAAGGTTATGGTTTTCCCAGTTGCAATGTATGGCTGTGAAAGTTGGACCATAAGAAAGGCTGAGTGCCAAAGAATTGAGGCATTTGAACTATGGTGCTGGAGAAGACTCCTGCGAATCCCTTGGACTGCAAGACGATCAAACCGGTCAGTCCTAGAGGAGATCAACCCTGACTGCTCTTTAGAAGGCCAGATCCTGAAGATGAAACTCAAATATTTTGGCCACTTAATGAGAAGGAAGGACTCACTGGAGAAGAGCCTAATGCTGGGAATGATTGAGGGCAAAAGAAGAAGGGGACGGCAAAGAATGAGGTGGCTAGATGGAGTCACTGAAGCAGTTGGTGTGAGCTTAAATGGTCTCTGGGGGATGGTAGATGACAGAAAGGCCTGGAGGAATGTTGTCCATGGAGTCACGATGGGTTGGACATGACTTCACAACTAACAACAACAGGGACTAACTAAACATATAAATACATAAATCCCCTTGTAGAGATTCCATTTTGCGAATCTATGTTTGCCTGAGACCACTATCCACCAACCAGCATGTGTCATACTGAGAGAAATTTTTGTCTTGATTAAGGAAAAAAGGGTTGCTACAGTTACACACTTTCACAATAGGCCAGCACTGATATGATGTGATCTTTTAGAAATCCATAACACTGGACAACGAAGGCCCATTTTTTAAAATGACTGAAATATTATGAATTCACTGTCATATGTTTTGACAGTCTTATCTCCCCCCCCCCCACGTCTTTCATTTATATTTTACCCATTTAAAATATTCTTTTTAGTTAATTGGGGAGTTCTAAGGACCCCGGCTATTACTGAATGCCACATTGTCACCTGAGATTTAACAAGCACATTTGTTGCTCACTACTCTCAGCAAATGCACCCAAGTTTTACTATTTACTTCACAATTGAATAGGGACTCATATCACATTTTCAAACCCAGTTCTGAAGTAAATTTCAGTAAATCTTATATCATACTTTCAAAACCCAACTCTGAAGTAAATTTCAGTAAATCTTATATCATACTTTCAAAACCCAACTCTGAAGTAAATTTCAATGAATCTTATATCATACTTTCAAAACCCAGCTCTGAAGTAAATTTTGGTGAATCTTATATCATATTTTCAAACCCAGCTCTGAAGTAAATTTCGGTGGATCTTACATCATATTTTCAAACCCAACTCTGAAGTATATTTCAGTCAATCTTAGTATTACATTTTCAAACTGAACTCTGAAGTATATTTCAATGAATCTCACTGTCACCATCTGAATTATGTAATGTTTAATTGCCAATTAAACAGTAACACACTGTTTAGGATTAGAATATTTCATGGAACCATGAACAAATAGGGGTCTTTGGAGAAAACTGAACATACAAATTAGAAAAGAAGAAACCCAGTTTGACAAGTTCATAAAAATGAGGATCTGTACCAATTTGGAACACATACAGGTGGACAGAGGGCTAAATTGGATTAGAAATAAAGTACAAAGGGAAAGACCCGTTCCTGCCTAAAATCTCAACCCTTAGTTTTAATTTTCTGATGTGGTCATTGTTAGGATTCTATATGGTATATATAATGTTAGAACCAGTTGTCCAGGCAATATATATATACTGT
>WNWU01013208.1:386165-405079 GCA_012654045.1 Ptyas mucosa
GCAGTTACTCTGCTGGTTGGTAAAACAACATCAATATCCTTAACAGTCATGATCTTTTCAGCCAGCTTTCAACAGGCAAAGTCAAATGAGTCAAGACTCATTTAACAACTGCATGGATTCAAATTCAAATAATTTTATTAACCAGCAGAAACAATGTCATGATTAACTTAGCAACTGCAGTGATTCATTTAACATCCATGACAAAAGTTTAATCAGGTGCTTTGATAAGATAGCATGTGGATGGGCCCACCATGTTGAATATGTAATATCCATATAACTTTTGACTGGATGAAGATTCTGTGAATACATCTAGCTTGGGGGTTGAGTCTTCTGAAAGCCTACCTGAGTAATACACACATACAAATCCAGTTTGCTTTTGACTGATTATGTTACATAGTTTGGTAATGAAATGTCCACAAGAAAACAACCAAGCTCAGAGAGCACTAAGGATCCCTCATGCTTTGCATATACCCAGAATGAGCACCCGTTTTTTGAACACAATGATTTTCTGCAAAATAGCGAGGACTGTAGCCATTGACTTTTAGCAATATGTTAGAGATTTATTCGGGGAAAAAAGTTGCCATAAACTCTTCAAGTGCTTCAATGCTTTTATCATTGAATCTTTGGATGGCGCTCCTTTCTTTCCCCAAATTTATTATTATTTCTCATTTAAGTTTTCACCCTGTTTTGTTTTGAAGCCATTGGTAGAGATTGTTAGAATGGCTCCATTCGATTATTGTTACAAGAAAAAAAAAAACATTTATCTCAGGCCAGCCAATTCCAACAACTGACAGAAAGACGGGGAACGGACCATGTCTGAATTCAACAGGACGGGGTGGGAAAGTAGGATCAAGTCAGAGGAGGGATTCAGAGGTGGGTTTCAGCAAGTTCTGACCAGTTCTGGAAAACCAGTAGTGGAAATTTTGAGTAGTTCGGAGAACCGGTAGTAAAAATTCTGACTGGCCCCGCCCCCATCTATTCTTTGCCTCCCAAGTCCTAGCTGATTGGGAGGAAATGGGGATTTTGCAGTATCCTTCCCCTAGAATGGGGTGGGAATGGAGATTTTACAGTATCCTTCCCTGCCATGCGCACCAAGCCATACCCACAGAACCGGTAGTAAAATTTTTTGAAACCCACCACTGGTGGGATTCACTTACTTTCCCTACTGGTTTGCAAATGTGAGTGTAATCAGTCACTTTAGTTGTACGCACCTCCTCTGGGCATGTGCATGCCATTCTGTGCATGCTCTTTGCTTACACATTATGTCAAGGCGGGTGGGCGGAACCTCCCGCAGTCACCACTACCGGTTCGCCTGAACCGGACAGAACTGGCTGAATCCCATCTCTGGATCAAGTGCATGACTTAATCCAGCTTCCCATCAGAGCTGACTATTAACTATGCACATTTGTAGGAAGATCAGGAAGGAAAAGACTGTTAAAAGACATAGTAGCTCCCCTCAAGTATTTAAATCCTGTACAAAATGGGAGATGATGGACTTCATAATCATCATAATCATAAGTTTATTTGTCAAGCATATGTAAGATAACAGGTAAACGTATAAACATAATTTGAATACATGAAAAGAGTAAGTAAAAAGGAATATTAGGACAGGGACGGTAGGCACGCTAGTGCACTTATGCACGCCCTTTACAGACTTCTTAGGAATGGGGTGAGGTCAACAGTAGACAGTTTAAAGTTAAAGTTTTGGGGGGTTGGGGAAGAAACTACAGAGTCAGGTAGTGCATTCCAGGCATTGACCACTCTGTTACTGAAGTCGTATTTTCTGCAATCGAGTTTGGAGTGGTTTACCTTGAGTTTGTATCTATTATTTGCTCGTGTATTGTTGTGGTTGAAGCTGAAGTAGTCATTGATAGGTAGGACATTGTGGCAGATAATTTTATGTACTATGCTTAGGTCAGACTGAAGTCGGCGTAGTTTTAAGTTGTCTAAGGCCAAAATTTGGAGTCTGGTGGCATAAGGTATTTTATTGCAGTTAGAAAAATGGAGGACTCTTCTCATATAATATCTCTGGACTCTCTCAATTTATTTATGTCCGATATGCAGTGCAGGTTCCAGACAGATGAGCTGTATTCAAGAATTGGTCTAGCAAATGTTTTGTATGCTCTAGTTAGTAGTACAATATTACCAGAAAAGAAGCTATGCAAGATTAGGTTAACAACTCTTAATGCCTTTTTGGCAATGTTGTTCAGCTAGAAAAAGTGCAGAGAAGAGCAACCGGGATGATTAGGGGACTGGAAACTAAAACATATGATGAACAGTTGCAGGAAGTGGGCATGTCTAGTCTAGTGAAGAGAAGGACCGGGGAGACATGATAGCAGTGTTCCAATATTTGAAGGGCTGCCACAGAGAGAAGGGGTCAAACTATTTTTCAAAGCACCTGAAGGCCAGTCAAGGAATAATGGATGGAAACTGAAGAAGGAGAGATTTAGTTTAAAAATAAGGAAATATTTTCTGACAGTAAGAACAATCAACCAATGGAACAGCTTGCCTTCAGAAGTTGTGGGAGCTTCATCACTTGAGACTTTCAAGAAGAGATTGGATTGCCATTTGTCAGAAATGGTGTAAGGTCTCCTGCTTGGGCAGGGGGTTGGACTAGATGACTCCCAGAATTCCCCAGCCAGCCATGCTAGCAGGGAAATTCTGGCAGTTAAAGTCTTAAACTTGCCAAATTTGGAGATCCCTGGAAGAGATGATTTCCTGGTCACTTCCATCCTTTCTGTTCTGTGATTCTATCTTTCTAGGAAATAGCTGGGTGTGCAGAAAAATCAGAGACAATTGAGAAGGCATGTGGAGTTAACTGGAATGCTCCCAAACACAGGGATGAAATTGTCCATTTTCTATCAGCATTCATTGGTTACTGCTTTTTCTTGTCTGAGGAGCTTGTTCAACATGCATGTGGTTGCCACCTCCAATCTGAATTCCTGTGATGCTGTTGCCACTGATTTGAACTCCGCCATCTGGAGGTCAAGAAAAGAATCACCTTTGTTAAAAATCAGGTTAAGTACAGAGACATCTTATAGGGATGGATTGGTTATATTTTGAGAACGTTTTGTTCTGACCTAGGCTTCTTGATATAGTAAAAAGCACACAATTAGTCCCAAAACCCCCTTTTTTAATTTTAACGGCTATGAATTCCTTTCATTCACAGCACATGCTGAATCACCAAGAGTTTATAAATAGTCGAACAGAAGTCTGCCACAGTCCTTCGGATAAGGCTGGTAAACACCCACCTTCATTTTCTTTGACACGCTGCCAAAGACCTAATTGGCAATCAGCTTGGCAAGATAACACAGAGTCAAAAACGGAGCTTCAAAGTACAAATCGACACCATCCACAACGTTGCTTCCTGCAAAGGCCCACATGCCTGTGCTCTTCCTTTATATCTTATGGGAAGGGCCAATCATCTTCAAGCCTTACTCCCGAGTCATCCCTTTTGTTTTAACTGTTCTTGCCTTCTGGCATCTCTGTGCATGCACACACTAGGAACAGTCTCCCCCTGTTCCTCTGCCTCTCTGATGTCCGACACTGGAGGCTCCAGAGTCCGCACATAACTCCCAGATGGCCCTGACCCCATCTCTGCCTCCAACGCAGAGCCCTCGTCCGAGCCTTCCCCAGACTCCAGGACTGGCCCATGTTCCTCCCCAGCCTCCTCACTGTCCGACTCTACTGCCAGCTCCTCGGGCTGCTGGCAGACCACAACACGTTTGCACTTTTACTTACAGGAAACTGTAGGTACAGAACGCCAGAGGAATGACTGGTTCTGCTGGGCAAATCCAATATCGCCTTGGTGGGAGCCATAAAAAGGCTGGGGGAAAAATATTCAGATGGAAAAAAATGGAAAAATAAATGCATGAGTGTGCACAGGAACAGAAAAGGTGACAATTGAGATCACCTATACACTTATATCACCTTGATGACCCAGTTTAAAATGGACTAAAAAATCAGATCAAATCTGATTCAGCCATGAGTTGCTCAATGATGGAGTTTATTTGACAAATCACAAAGGATTGAGTTCATGCAACATTCTAAGTAATCTCACTGCTCTACCTTTGCAAGATCTTACATACTCTCTTTCAAATTGTGGATGTCCTCATTTAAAACCTCTTGAGATCTCATGTGGGGACTCAGGGATCCCATGAACTTGGGTAACCTTAGATGTGATTTCAGCCCTTCTTTAATTTACTTTTTAGCAATAGCAATAGCACTTAGATTTATATATACTGCTTTACAGTGTTTTTATAGCCCTCTCTAAGCAGTTTACAAAGTCAGCATATTACCCCCAACAATTTAGGTCCTCATTTTACCTACCTCAGAAGGATGGAAAGCTGAATCAACCTTGAGCCTGGTGGGATTTGAACTGCCAAATTGCAGGCAGCCAGCAGGCAGCAGAAGTAGCCTGTAGTAATGCACTCTAACCACTGCGTCACTGTGGCTTTTACAGAGGATTGCAGTTCCATCAAGGAGGGTGGCTGCTGCACTAGAGGTGTGTGTTGCGTCTAAATGAATTCTATTGGAATATACTATAATAATAACTTTCTTCTGGATCTTTGGGAGCCCCAAAAGAGTAGTAAGCAATCTTCTTTTTAAAGCTGGTCTTTCAAGGAACACAGAATCCTCCCTGCCACCCGCCATTGATCTCACCTAGTTCCAAAACTGCTAAACTGTGGCAATCTTTACGGTCACAAATGATGGCGCATTCAGTGCAAACATTTATCCTAAAGAATCGCTCAATTTTCTGGCTCCGTGTAATGTGTGGAGTGTTGAAGGCCTCCAAAATGAGAAAAGAATTGTACCATTCAGTTTAACAGTGAAATCTGAGTTTGGAAACCTATAATATGCATCGCTTATAAACGAAGACAACTGAATTTATGGGATCCCTTGCTTATCACCCAATGCCATTTCGTGCAACATACTCTCTCATTCATTCCCCAAAGGTACAGATGGCCCCCAAGTCTACAGGTATTTTGAAACCTAGCCAAAGCAAGATTGTTCCAATAGGTGTTTGGCCCTTTGGTTTGTATAATTAAATAGCTGTCAGGTGCAAGCAGCCAGAACCACTCTGTGAATGGCCCAAGTAGATCTCTTTATTGCTGACCACCTATACTACAATAATATCACCAGACTGTCTGCCTTCCTTTAGGAAATGGCAGATATAGACCTAAGGGTTTGCCTTCAGATGTTCCCCTACCCCAAAACTAGCTCCAAGCTGTAATGTCTTTTTACTCATCCTACAAGTCTCCCCCTCCTTCAGATGATTCAACCATAATAGCACATGAACTGTTAGACTTTCACTGATATATTTTTTTAAAATATGATTTTTTTCCCTACTCTGTTTTCCCTTTATTGTATTATAACTTGTACCCACCCAGAGTTTGTTTGGATAGAAGAAATAATGGATGGATGGGTGGGTGGGTGGGTGGGTGGGCTGCTGGGGGTTCGCAGGGGTTCAGGAGAATCTCTAGCTAAGATTATGTGCAATTCGGAGAATTCCCAAATCCCACTCCTGGCTGGCCCCATCCACCCACCCCTCCCAGGAGTCCCCACACGGCTCATTTTGGATGCAGGTAAATGCAGGGTGTGTGCGGAGGCTTGGGGAGGGTGAAAAATGGGCCTACCAGTACTTCGGGAAGGCCAGAAATGGGCTTGTTTCCAATCTCCAGAGGGCCTCTGGAGCCTGAGGAGGCTGTTTTCACCCTCTCGGAGGCTTGAGGAAAGCCTCCAGAGCCCGGGGAGGGCAAAAACACTGCCCCCCCCCCGCCATGGTGCAGGAGGCCAACTAGGCCACTCCCACCCTGGCCACACCCACCCAGCAACCAGGCAGAGAACCCCTTGTTAAAATTTTTGAAGTCCACCCCTGGATGGACGGATGGATGGATGGATGGATGGATGGGAGGGCGGATGGATGGACAGACAGATGACTGAATTATCTAGTTTGCCAATAAAAGAAACTGTTAATCACTAGGGATCTGGTTTGGAACCCGAAAGATTAAGGAATCTTAAAGCCATAGATTCTTACTGGATCCCCTTCCAGTAATTTATATGTCATTCCCTCTGGCAGCCTGAACTGTTTCTATGCCAGGTGGACCTTATAAGAAATACAAAGCGGTAAACTGATTTTTTTTTCTTTGCCCTCCCTGTTCATTTCTCCTTTCATGTCATGTGTAAACCAAAGAGCAAAGATTAACTTTTTTTTTGAAAAAAAAATGAACTGCAAGTTTTGCAGGGAAATTCCTTGGGCGAAAGAATGAGGTAATTGTGCATGGCTGCATTTGTGTGTATTTGTTTGTGAACCTTTGGGAGCACAATTTGTTTGTGGACCTTTGGGAGCACAATTGTCCCAATGTTTCTGAATGGACAAAGCTATGGTCTGTTTCCCCTGATGAGGGAAAGTTTCACAAAGTCTCTGTTTGACCACTGTGGAAACAGGACACTGAACTATGAAACTTCTCTTCGTAGTATTAGCTCTTCCTACAATATCACTGCCAATGTTCTATGCTCCTATTTTTGAAAGAAAAGGTTGGAGGGAATCAAATTCATACAGCCCTAGTGGAAATAAAAGGGGATGTGGTGGCTCAGTGGCTAAGATGCTGAGCTTATTGATTAGAAAGGTGGGCAATTTGGTGGTTCTAATCCCTAGCGCCGCATAACGGACTGAGCGCCCGTTAATTGTCCCAGCTTCTGCAAACCTAGCAGTTCGAAAGCACGTAAAAAATGCAAGTAGAAAAATAGGGACCACCTATGGTGGGAAGGTAACAGCGTTCCATGTGCCTTCGGCATTTAGTCATGCTGGCCACATGACCACTGAATCGTCATCAGACAGCGCTGGCTCTTTGGCTTAGAAACAGAGATGAGCACCGCCCCCTAGAGTCAGTAATGACTAGCACGTATGTGCAAGGAGAACCTTTACCTTTACCTTAGTGGAAGTAAGCAAGAGAGATTCACAGAAGAACTCTTAAGGATGCTTCGCTCCATATTTTCCCAATCTTGTCCCTAGTATTTCTCATTTACTTACCGGTGGATAATGATGGTATGCAGGATAATTTGGATATAATGGAGAAGCAAATGTATCTGAACGGGGCCGTTGCTTGTTACCTGTTTTAAAAAAGGCGGGGTGGGGGGGACATGATATCAGTGTTGCAATATTTGAAGGGCTGACATAGGGTTGCTATTCAGCAGGTTCTGACAGGTTCTGGAGAACCGGTAGCAGAAATTTTGAGTAGTTCGGAGAACCGGCAAATGCCACCTCTGACTGGCCTCAGAGTGGGGTGGGAATGGAGATTTTGCAATATCCTTCCCCCAGGAGTGGGGAGGGAATAGGGATTTTGCAGTATCCTTCCCCTGGAGTGGGGTGGGAATGGATATTTTGCAGTATCCTTCTCCTGCCATGCCCACCAAGCCACCACCACCAAGCCACACCATGCCCATCAAGCCACAACCACAGAACCGGTAGTAAAAAAATTTGAATTCCACCACTGAGCTGCCACAAAGGGATCAACTTATTCTCCAAAGCACCAGAAGGCAAGACAAGAAGCAAGCTGTGTGTGTGGGGGGTGTTTTTTGCCCTCCCCAGGCTCCAGAGGCTTTCCTCGAGCCACTGGGAGGGCAAAAACTGCTTCTCCAGGGTTCCGGAGGCCCTCCGGAGGCCGAAAACAGGCCTGTTTCCAGACTTCCAGGAGCTCTGGTAGTCCCATTTTTTGCCCTCCCAGACCCTCCACACGGCCCCTGCACTTACCTGGAATGATGAACGGGCTGTGTGGAGACTCCTGGGGGGGAGGGGCAGAGTGGGGGGAGGGGTGGGCATGGCCAGCCAGGGGTGGCATTTGGCGGTTCGCCAAACCCTGGCAATCCTTGGCTAGAGGATCACCTGAACCCTGCTGAACCCCCAGGAGCCCACTCCTGGCTATGCACCCACACCCACAAACACAAACACATGGTTGTCATTTGTTCATTCTTCCTCGCATGGAACAAGTCCTGTTATATAAAGAACTCTGTAAGCAAGGCCAGAGGTGATAATAGTTCCATGATGGCCTCGCGGTGCCTGGTTTCAGATGAATAGATCTCCCCAAATAAGACAGGAAAAAAAAAATACCTCTGAGTGTGTGCAGTTGTGGAGTTTGGACTTCCGAAGCATGAGGATTTTCCTGCTCTGTCCTTTCAGCTTTCTTGAAAAACAAAGCATCAGGCTAATTAAAAGGTGATCCTATGTTCAAGATGCCTATGTCAGCCCCATAGAGAAGACCTGTTCACGTTTATGCTTCTTCCGTCAATGGAAGTGACTTCCATTGGTGGTGGAAGTAATTTCTAGCCAATGAGCATTGCTCTTTCAGGCACACTTTGCCAAGAAGGCTTGTTGTGAGAGCACTAGTCTTCCATAGTGTTCTCTAATCACAGCCACCATCTTGGATTAGATCAAATAAGCTTGACACAGCCCAGGTATAGAGGGCAAGATTGGATGATGATATATGATTGAACAAGAGCTTCAGCACATGTTCCTTTAAAGCTGGGCCCTCTTGATAGTGGTTCATGGGACATTAGTCACTCATCATTTTCCATACCAATTCTGATCGAGGATTTCCTGCTAAGTTTGTCACTAACTGGAACGCTCTCTTTTTCCTATGAATGACTAACTCATTCTAACTGGCACAAAAGGGTAAATTAATAGTTATGTTCTTACATTCCTGATACACATGCTTTTACTTCGGTGAAGGGTCCCAGAAGATTTGTTCCTTAAAACGACTTTTGGTGGTAGAGCTTCTGAAAGGGGGGGAAAAAGCCATGATTATACACACCCCACTTATCCTTTATTTGTTTTAGCCATGGTTTCTTGGATTAATCACAATGGTTGGCTCCCTATATCGCCTTAAGACAAAAATCATGGATTACAAATCACAATAATTAAAGCCACACAATATGCTAATCTATAAATTACAGCATTGGTCTTATCACAGTACATTTAACTATAGATTTTTTTTAGTCATGATTCCATGTACTATCCCTGAGAAAAATCTATGGCTTGTCAGCACACAATCAATTAAAAAAATACCATGAACTAGCTATAAAAATTATATATGATTTGTAAACCATAATAGCAATAGCACTTAGACTTATATACCACTTTACAGTGCTTTTATAGCCCTCTCTAAGCAGAGTCATCATATTGCCCCCAACAATCTGAGTCCTCATTTTACCCATCTTGGAAGGATGGAAGGCTGAATCAACCTTGAGCCTGATGGGATTTGAACTGCTAAACTGCAGGCAGCCGGCAGGCATCAGAAGTAACTTGCAATACTGCACTCTAACCACTGTGCCAGCGTAGCTCATAATGGTAGAATTCACAAAACATGACTTGAATTAACCACAATGGCTTGATTCACACATTTTCCTAAGCCAAACCAAAGGAAACTCATTATGGCTTTGGGTAATATGTGAATGCAGCCTTTGAGAAGTACCTGGGTATTTTGCAGGGCCTAGTCAAACAGTTTTTAGATATTCTTGATTCTGAAATATTAAAGATAAAACGTAACTGGCTTAGTAACATTTATTCACATTCACTGGATCGTCTTTGTAGATCTATAGGCCGACAGCTTTCTCTTCAGTTTTTCTTTTTCTTTTTTTTTTTATTTAAGAAGCAATGTGCTTTGGTTTGCAGTGTTAGTCATAATTACTGAATCCTTTTGTCGAGATAAGCAATAGTTTACATATCTAAGACAAATGAAGGAAATCCCATTCTACTTTACAGGCTGCATGAATTTGCCCCATTGTATAAATTATTTTGAAGAAGTTACACCCCTGAATGAACCTAGCTCCTTCCAAATAGGATTTTTGCTGAACAAATGCCTATTGTTCTCTACATAATTTTATTTCACTGCTTTCCATCTTTTTTTCATTAGTACTTCCTTTTTTATTATTATTTACTGCAGAAAAATGGTAACAAAAAGAGGAACAGAACGAGAAATAAATCCAGTGGATTTCTTGACATTAGCCCAAAGGGTTCTAGGCCTTACAGCCCCTTCTTGATTTAGCCCAAGGATGAGGAATGATGGACCTTTTATGACTTGTGGACTGCAACTCCCAGAATTCCTGAGGCAGCCATGTCCACAAACCATAAAGGAGCCATTGTTCCCACCTCTGATTTTAGCACATCATGGCAAGCATTGCTGCTTTCAAAAACTGAAGACAACAGACAAGCCAGCTAATCATGGTCTCCAACGTCATAGGCAAAAGGTTGCTCCAAGAAGCAAATATTGATGGGCAGTAACAAACACACACACATACATACACACATAATCAACTGGGGGCCTAGTCCATGGCAACCATATTAAGCTACAAAAATCTAAATGTCCACTAGATGGCAGCAAGGAGAATGGGAATCTCTAGCTGTTCGCTGCCATCTAGAGGTTCTACTAATTTTTGCAGCCCAAATCTACTTTACTAATGAGGAAACGTAGGTGACTGGATGCTATTGCTGAAGACATAAGAAGTTGCTTACAGAACCTCAGTTAGTTATCAGGAGACAATTCTGGCAACAAGATGTCTATTGAACCACAAGAGTCGGCAGTAACTGAGCAATCACTTTTGTTAATTAACATTCAGATGTGAAATGACGAGGACATTTGGGCAAAGTGGTTGGAAACATTGAGCAGAGGGAACCTTTCGGGAAACATCTTCCCATTGTGCAATTAAATATAAATTAGGGTGTTTAAGGCTTGGATTCCAGATCAGTCTTCTATAATTGGAGCTCTTCACTTCTGTTGGACATCACTTCTTGTCATTCCAATCCAGGAAGGCCTGTGAATAATTTAAATTCAAGAGATTGGAAGGGCAAGTGTTTATAGGAAGGCTGATGTGGAAATTTCTGAGACTGGCTTATAGCCAAGTTGGATCCTTTTGGGGACAGGGGCTACAAAGAGCACTAGCCTATAGGAACTGAGTGGCGTAGGAGCCTAATGCCTCCTACTAAAGCAGCATTTAACATCCAGCTGCCTGCAATTACTGCAAGTTCAATTCTCACCAGGCTCAAGGTTGACTCAGCTTTCCATCCTTTCTAAGGTGGGTAAAATGAGGACCCGGTTGTGGGGGCAATAAGCTGACTTTGTATAAAAATATACAAAAGTATGAAGCCTATTGCTTAACACATTGTAAGCCGCCCTGAGTCTCCGGAGAAAGGTGGCATATAAATAAAATTAAAAGAACAACAACTGCAAAGTATGAGATGGGGATGTCTCCAGAATTCAAACCAAATATTATTGGTCTACATTGGGGTATTTGTAGGAAGGATTTGGGGTAAAACCCATGATTTGGAGGCCAAATGTTGGCCATGCAATCTTGGTTTGGGGGGGAGAAAGAAGCTACAAAACTTGGAATAATACATTTGGTGGTTTGTCCCAAAGGTGCTTTTTCAGGAGGCAACTGGACTTTCTTGATTTTTTTCTTTGAAGACTTTTCGCTTCTCATCCAAGAAGCTTTGTAGATGAGAAATGAAATGTCTTCAAAAGAAAAAAAAAACAAGAAAGTCCAGTTGCCTCCTGAAAAAGCACCTTTGGGACAACCATGACTTGAATGACTGAGAATCTCTACAGACATGTGGTGGCTTGCTAAATCTTGGTCTAGCTAGTAAAATAGGAAGAGGTGGGATCAAAAACAGGGGAAAAACAAAGAGGGAATGTTCTTAAGAACCCTGGTGGTAAAGTGGTTAAAGTGCAGTATTGCAGGCAAACTCTGCTCATAGTCTGGAGTTTGATCCTGATGGGGCTCAAGGTTGACTTAGCCTTCCATCCTTCCAAGATTGGGAAAAATGAGGACCCAGATTGTTGGGCACAATATGTAAATAATGTTTGACGTTGTAAACTGCCCAGAGAGTTCTATAAAATGCTATGGGGCAGTCTATAAGCCTACATAAACTGTGAGGGTGCAGTGGTTAGAATGCAGTATTGCAAGCTAATTCTGCTGACTGTCAGCGGTTTGATCCTGACCAGCTCAAGATTGACTCAGACTTCCATCTTTCCAAGGTCGGTAAAATGAGGACCCAGATTGTTGGAGACAGTATGCTGACTCTGTAAACTACTTATATAGCAATAGCATTTAGACTTATATTCTGCTTCATAGTGCTTTTACAGCCCTCTCTAAGCAGTTTACAGAGTCAGCATATTTCCCCCAACAATCTGGGTCCTCATTGTAAAATATCAGCTGAGACAGGAACGAGGCGGCAACAATACAACAAGTTTAATCCAACAACACAGAAACCACGATTAAAACAACCCCTTGCAAACTAATCAGCACAGCTGCTTAAATCCCCACGCTAGCATGGAACCGCCCCCCTTGCTGATTGCCACCAGCCAGTGCTGCAACAGCCCGGCGCTTACTCATGACGTAACACTCCTTCACCCCCAGATGATACAGACATAGTCCTTCAAATATGCAGGTGGTTTACGCTCCCTACTCGAGTGTCTGGGCGCAGGCGACGCTTCTGAGATGACTGGTTCAACCCCCGGAACTAATCTAGATGGTGAAGGTGCCCTCGACCTTCCTACAGCCACAGCCACGCCCAGAGGGTCAAAAGTTCCATTGGAATATGCTGGAGGGGTAGGAGGGGTAGGCGACACCTCTATCATCGCTGGTTCAGCCCAGGTGGCAGAGGTATTGTTGCCGTCTCGTTCCTGTCTCAGCTGATATTTTGCACTGGAACCCGGCGCTTACTCATGATGTAACACTCATTTTACCCACCTCGGAAGGATGGAAGGCTGAGTCAACCTTGAGCCGATAAGATTTGAACTGCTGAACTGCAGCTAGCAGTCAGCTGGAGTAGCCTGCAGTACTGCACTCTAACCACTGTGCCACCTCGGCTTATAAAGCTGTAAAGCACTATGAAGTGGTATATAACTTTAAGCGCTATTGCTATTGCTAAATGCTACTGCAATTAATCCTTAAGCATTGAATTTTGATCATTCAGATTTTAAAAAATAAGGCTTTTCAGCCTTCAGATCAATTTCCAGTTAATTAACTCCAGAAAAGTAGAAAAAGCTGCGTGACTCCTTTTCACATTTCACTTGCCATTTTGCACTGACGATGTTTCTTCCAGATGGATAGTCTTAAAATGGTCTTCCAAGCCATAGGTAGAAGAAGAGAATGGCCGGTAGTCCTCAGACTTCATCGGGGGAAAACTGGCTCTCTTGGAACTCAAGTCGGAAGGGAGCTTGGCTTCTGTTTTAGAAGAATTCTGCATCTTTTGAAAGTAAAAAGAAGACAAATTGGCAAGGCGGGAAGAGGAGAGCACAAAACTAAAGCGATCTTGAATGGAGGAAGGAGATGAAATCCCTCTAGATCAGGGGTGTCAAACTCAAGGCCCGGGGAGATAGATCTGGCCTGTAGGGTACTTAGATCTAGCCCGTGGGGTGACTCCGGAAACAGCAAAGGACCGGCCCATGGTGCCTCTATCAGCGAAAATGGAGCTCAGAAGGGCTGTGTACAGCCTCCCAAATTCCGTTTTCACTGGCAGCGGGCTGCAGGAGACAGTCGCAGCTGAAAATGGAGCTTGTGAGGACCAGGGACAGCACTCCCAAGCTCAGTTTTTGCCAGCAGAGGGGTGCAGGAGACCATTGGAGCCGAAAACGGAACTTGGGAGTTTGTTTTCACTGGCAGAGCATTCAGGACACCACAGGCACCTGCAATACAAGTGATGTAGAGCTGGCCATCTCCACCCTGGCCATCCCCACCCCCAAGGTCAAACACAACCCTGATGAGACTCTCAATGAAATCGAGTTTGACACCCCTGCTCTAGATTAAGTCCCAAAAGTGCTTTTCCTAAAAGGCAACTGGACTTCCTGCCTTCAGGTGCTTTGAAAAATAACTTGACTCCCTCCTCTTCGTGGCAGCCCCTAAAATACTGGAACGCCGCCATCATTCATTTACTAATCATTTATCAATATTTGAAATATTGGTAATTCATTTTAACAAGGTAAATTAAATTTAAATGATATTTTTGCCACTGCCTGTTTTAAACTCCTGAGATTTTTGGGAGAGACGGAAAGACAGTCCCTGTTGTACCACTCAAAACTCATCTGGGGTCTGTGCCCCCTCCCAAAAAAGGATAAAATTTTCTCACTGATTATCCCAAATCAAGAAATTTTCACAGGTAATCCTTGATTTATAATCCCAATTGGGGCCACACTTTCCATTGCTAAACAAGGTTAGTAAGTGAGATGCACTCAATTTTACACCGTGCAAATCATGTCAGTTAACTGGTTGTTAATTGAATCTGGCTCTCCCCCCCCCCCCCCCCAATTGACTTTGCTAGTCAGAAGCCAGCTGGGAAGGTCGCAAGGAGTATTCACATGGCCCTGGGACTCTGTAACCATTGTAAATATGTACCTAAATTTTGATCGTGTGGCTGTGGGTTTACTGCAGTGCTCATAATTTCAAGGACCTATTATAAGTCATTTTTTTCAGTACTGTTGTAAGTTTGAACAGTCACTAAAAGCAATAGCACTTAGACTTATATGCCGCTTCATAGTGCTTTACAGCCCTCTCTAAGCGGCTTACAGAGTCAGCCTATTGCCCCCAATAATCAGGGTCCTCATTTTACCCACCTTGGAAGGATGAGTCAACCTTGGTGAATGAGAATCGAACTGCTGAACTTCAGGCAGACAGAATTAGCCTGTAGTATTGCATTCTAAACAGGGACATGGTGGCTCAGTGGCTAAGATGCTGAGCTTGTCAATCAAAAGGTTGGCAGTTCAGCAGTTCGAATCCCTAGTGCTGCGTAACAACGTGAGCTCCCGTTACTTGTCCCAACTTCTGCCAACCTAGCAGTTCAAAAGCATGTAAAAAATGCAAGTAGAAAAATAGGGACCATCTTTGGTGGGAAGGTAACAGTGTTCCGTGCGCCTTTGCTGTTTAGTCATGCCAGCCACAGGACCACAGAGATGTCTTTGGACAGGGCTGGCTCTTCGGCTTTAAAAGGGAGATGAGCACCGCCGCCTAGAGTTGGGAACGACTTACCTTTCACTGCATTCTAACTACTGCGCCACCACGGCTCAGAATGGTTTTAAGTCAAGGATTACCTGTACCCAGTGGCGAAACCTAATTTTTTTAACTACTGGTTCTGTGGGCCTGGCTTGGTGGGCATGGTGTGGCTTGGTGGGCATGACAGGAGAAGGATACTGCAAAATCTCCATTCCCGTCCTACTCTAGGGCCAGATAGAGGTGGTAATTGCTGGTTCTCGGAACTACTCGAAATTTCCGCTATCGGTTCTCCAGAACCTGTCAGAACCTGCTGGATTTCACCTCTGCCTGTACCTTATCTCTCATGCTTAGTAAAAACCAGGGAATATATACCTGGGATTGTTTGATGGTAATTTAAAAATAGTCCTCAATTTACAACAGTTCATTTAGTGACCGTTCATGATACCGTATAAATGAAGAAAGTGGCTTATGACCATTTTTCACACGACCATTGCAGTATCCCCATGGTCATATGATATAAATTCAGATGCTTGGCAACCTGGACTGATGATGGGGCTTTAAGGGTTAATTTTAAATCTTATTTATATTGTGGCTTGTGTTTTATTGTTGTGAGCCGCCCTGAGTCCATTGTGAGATAGGGCGGCATATAAGCCGAATAAAATAAATAAATAAATAAAATAAAAATAAAAATAAAAACTGACTCTCATTTATGACAGTTGCAGTGCCTCGGGGTCATGCGATCCCCTTTTGCGACTTTCTGACAAGCAAAGTCAATGGAGATTCACTTAGCAACCGTGTTACTAACCTAACAACTGCAGTGATTTGCTTAAGAACTGTAGGCCGAAAGGTCATAAAATGAGGCAAAACTCACTTGACAAAATGTCTCACTTAGCGACAGAAATTAGGGGCTCAATTGTAGTCATACGTTGAGGACTAGCTGTACTTGGTGTGTATGAGACAGAATGATTGCATATGTAGCAAAATTACCATCCAGGAAATACGATGGCATTAAAAAAGAAAAGAAAAAATTATCATGTTTGCATGGAAATACTTTGCATGGCAAAACTGGAGCTCTGGTGTCCTCTGGAGGCTGATCATAAGAACGCATCTTTAAAAATTTATTCTTTACCAAAATATCTTGGACTTCACTGACAGCTGACCTAATCTTCCACTTGTAACAGCAATACACAACTTCCATTTCTTCTCTGCAATCTGAGAAGTGGAGGAAAAACAAGAATGAGTAAAGGAATGTGGGAAGCCCCCCTCCCCCAAAGAATGAAAAATTTTGAGGGATCTTAAAAGAGACAGAAATGGAGAAGCATGCTCTTAGAGGCAGAAAGCAGCCCCAATTTCCTGCATAGTAAAACAGCCTCCAGCAGATACCTGAAATCTTAACAGATGGAGATTTTATTCCATTAAGAAAAGACTGGGCCAACCTATTCACAAACAAAACACCTTCACCTCCAGGTGATGGGATTAAGGACATTAACCCCATTCATTGAGAAAATTGGAAACAATACCGGTCCATGAAGAAAGGCAGGCTAGAGGCAATAGATCACAGGATAAAATCAATTACACATGTCTGACAGGATTAGCACCAAGGAAGCTAATAATTAAGACCCATCACGAGCCTTTGCAAAACCAATCAAATGATAAAGGCACACAAAGCAAACTTCAAAATTGCAAAATACTGTAAACCAGGGGTGTCAAACACAAAGCCCGTGGGCCGGATGCAGTGGTGGGTTTCAAATTTTTTTAATATCGGTTCTGAGGGTGTGACATGGCTTGGTGGGCGTGGCTTGGTGGGTGAGGCAGGAGAAGGATACTGTAAAATCTCCATTCCCTCCCCATTCCAGGGGAAGGATATTGTAAAATTTCTATTCCCTCCCCACTCCAGGAAAAGGTTACTGCAAAATCCCCATTTCCTCCAGAACCACTGGAACCTGGGAGGCAGAGAATAGATGAGGGCAGGGCCAGTCAGAGGTGGTATTCTCTGAACTATTCAAAATTTCAGCTCCAGAAACTGCTGAAACCCACCTCTGGCTGGATGTGGCCTGTGATGTGGTTGGATCTGGCCTGCAGGGCCAGCTTGGAAAATGTTGCTTTGGCCTGTCTACCCAATGTGTAGAGGAAACATCAGGCCAGTGTGGCTTCAGCCCGGTCTACCCAGTGCGAAGAGGAAACATGCCAACAGTTTGTGGAGTGGCAATAAAATGGCCATGTCTACCCAGTCAGCCATACCAAGTGAGTGTCGTCAAGCTGGCCATGCCCACCCCGTTGGTCATGCCCATCCAGCCCGCCATGCCTGCCTGGCCCCCCAAGGTCAATTTGTCCAGCCATTTGTCCAGACTGATATAGGATCTCCTGCTTGTGCAGGGGATTAAAATAGAAGACCTCCAAGGTCCCTGCCAACTCTGTTATTCTGCTATTCTCTTATTCTGTTATTCATTACAGCTGTTGAGATGCAGTCCACTTTAATGGTGAGCCTAAGCCAAGGTCCAGCCAAGGGAAAGATGGTGGATGCATCTCTGCTGTTGAGTATCCTACCCCTTCTTAATAAGGGGTGTTTCTTGGATTATGTGCGAGGGAAGGTACTATGCATCTCACTTACCCCGGAAGGTCGGCCTCTGGTCCTTCTCGGTAGACCAACATCTTTTCATGAGGTCAATCAAGTTTCCCAGCTTCAGCACTTGATCAACCTGCTTCTCCAAATCTTCAGTCCGTGGCCTTTGACCTCGGGGGATGTGCATCTTGATCAAGGAACTCAAGTTGGCATGGTGGAGATCTGAACAGGGAATGGAAACAGAAGCTGTTAATGGTTTGTTTGTTTGTTTGTTTGTTTTTTAATGGAGCATCACACAAGCCCTGGTATCCATACAGACTCATTAAACAAGAGGGACAGACAAAAGAAATGGAAGAGCGGAGATGAAAGGAAATGACATATTTCTTGTATAGCATCACCCTTCCATCAATTCTCTCCGTTGCTTTCTATCTGTGCAGACTGGTGATGTGATATGTCTGCAGGGAGGGTGAAAAAAAGAAGGTCGAAAAAGTAGACATAACCATGCAATACTCCTCAGAAAATTTAAACAGTATATATGCTGTGCTGCTAACATAAACCAACTTAAACTTCCTTCCTTCCTTCCTTCATGGCACAGAATTGTTCTTTTTTGTGAGGAAAACCAGGAAATCAAACAACATTCCCAACAAATTATCATTCTGAATATTTTTGTGAGGATTCTGTGGGAGTTTAAGTGAAATTCAGCAAACTTAACTTTGGAGATCATGAATATGCTTCATTGGCCTTTCCTTTCAGACAAGAATTACCAGTGGGTGAGGTTAAAGGGTATTGCATGCCAAAACAACTAGTCACAAAGATAGTTTCCCCCCACCTCCCCATGCCATCACTCTGCTGAACACCGAATTCCCACAGCACTGTCTGACCTAAAGATATTTCATCCATGTAGAAGAGCTGTATTGCTATTATCCTTTCCATCTTCTCATCTTTCCTACCACATTCTCCTACTGGTATCTTATGATTTATCACTTGTGTTTTGTATCTGATGATTAATGGTTGTAACTATGATTTATGATCTATGACCTATCTATGATTGATCCATGACCTACATACTAGTAGTGGGGTCCACTTACCTTCGCTACCGGTTCGGAACTGTGAGCGCGCGCATGCGCAGAGCATCTGTGATGACGTCCTGGCAGGTGGGCAGAGCCTCCCGCTGTTGTCATTAACAATTCACCCGAACCAGGGCGAACCGGTAGAAACCCATCACTGCTACATACCTTGTTGTTTGTATGTATACTGAGACCTTAGGCACAGATTCCTTGCGTGTCCAATCATACTTGATCAATAAAGACCTATTCTATTCTATTCTATTCTATTCTATTCTATTCTATTCTATTCTATTCTATTCTAT
>WNWU01013208.1:405479-417131 GCA_012654045.1 Ptyas mucosa
CTGTACTGTACTGTACTGTACTGTACTGTACTGTACTGTACTGTACTGTACTGTATTGTACTCAACTCTACTCTACTCTACTCTACTCTACTCTACTCTACTCTACTCTGTTGAAAATCCATTTTTTAAAATTTGAATTTAATTAAAGAAAATATGGTTGCTTCCCAAGTCCAATAGCTTTCCCCTTATGTCACATTAAACATTCAAATCAGGAGTGAAAGGTACCAGTTTGGACTGGCTCAGGCAAGTAGATAGTGATGGCGGCGGGCAGTTCAGAGAACTGGTAGCAAAAATCCCTGCCCCCGCCCCCCATGCCTAGCTAAGCCACATGATCATCAGAGGTTTTTTTTCTTTTAAATGGCTCTGACGATCCAAGCTCTGATGATCCCAGCTGAGTTGCCTGCCAATCAGGCAGCTCAGCTTGGATCGTCAGAGCCATTTAAAAGAAAAAAAATTCTTTTAAATGGCTCTGAAGATCCAAGCTCTGATGATCCCAGCTGAGTTGCCAATCGGCAGAGGGTTTTTTAAAAATTCTCTGACAATCAGACAACTCAGCTGAGATCATCAGAGCCTTTTGAAAGCATTTTTTACATGGTTTTACATGTAAAAAAAAATGGCCATGCCCACCCAGTCACATTACCCCCACCACCAAGCCACGCCCGCAGAACTGGTAGTAACAAATTTTAGATTTCACCACTGATTCAAATATGTTGAATGTTGGTAATTGTTATTGCTGGTAAAGGTTGGTAATTTTTAAAAGGGCTTTGTTGCCATAGCTGAGATGCTATATTTTGTAGATCTCAATCCTAAATAATGCTGTTTGACCTGGCCAGAGCATCTGCCTATTTCCTTGTCATTCTTGGACAAATTGAATAACATGAATACTACTTCTTAGAATCATGCTTTAATGGCATGTGAGAATGACTTTGGGAGACTGGGAAGAAATGCTATGAAGGGAACAATCAGATACCGGGAGGGGCGAGCCCTCAGCTGCATAATGGGCAGAGAAAGTACTGTAACTCAGAAATGACCTTCCCTAACTTCTCAAGATATAAAAGACATAGTGGTAGATTTGTACTATCAGATTGGCAAGATTTGGTTACTGTAGCCTTACAATAACACAGGAATAGACTGTTGTGACCTAGGCTTCCTGAGTCATTAAAACACACGAGTAGTCCCAAAAACCTCTTTTATTGCAACAGCTGTGAATTACGTTCATTCACAGCTGAGTCCCAATTAGTTGCAAAAAGTCCTTCAAGAGAAGTCCTTTGGGAAAATCACCAACCTTTATCTCCCTTGACACACTGCCAAAGACCTACTTGCCAAAGCCCCACGGAGTCCAGAATCAAATAGAGATGCCAACTGGGAATAGAATTAACAACATTGCTTTCCTGCAAAGGGCCCAAGTGCCTTTGCTCCTCTTTTAAGCCTTATGGGAGGGACCAATCATCTCCAGACCTTACTCCCGAGTCGTCCCTTTTGTTTTAAATGTTTGTGCCTTCTGGCAGCTCTGCGCATGCGTGCACTAGGAACAGGCTCCTCCTGTTCCTCTGCCTCTCTGCTGTCTGACTCTGGAGGCTCTGGAGTCCATGCATCACTCCCAGATGGCCCTGGCCCCATCTCTGCCTCCAATGCAGAGGCCTTCCCCACACTCATCCACATCTTCCCCACACTCCAGGACTGGCTCATGTTTTGCCCCAGCCTCCTCACTGTCCAACTCTGCTGCAAGCTCTGTAGGCTGCTGGCAGACCACAACATAGCCATCTCATCTCTTTCCTATCTGGTCTACCTATGAAAGATTAAAAGAGCTGAGGTGGAGCAGTGATTAGAATACAGTACTGCAGGCTACTTCAGTTGACTGCTAGCTGCAGTTCAGCAGCTCAAATCTCACCAGCTCAAAATTGACTCAGCCTTCCATCCTTCCGAGGTCAGTAAAATGAGGACTCAGATTGTTGGGGGCAATATACTGACTCTATAAACCACTTAGAGAGGGCTGTAAAGCACTGTGAAGCAGTATATACAGTATGTCTAAGTGCTATTGCTATTACTATTGCTATACATGTGAAATTTTGCATAAACAGAAAGCAAAGTGAAGCATGACTTACTGTGGTAAGGTTCTTGGCTACTTAACACTGACCACATCAGGATTCCATAACTGAAAAGTAAAAGGAAGTAGATCAAATTTCCTGGTGGTCTCCCGTCCAAGAATTAATGACAGTTGAGCCCATATTGCCCATTCAGTTTGTCTGCCATGTTTCCCCAAAAATAAGACCCTGTCTTATATTTTTTTGAACCCCAAAATAAGCGCTTGGCCTTATTGCCATGCACTCAAAAGCCCAATTGGGTTTATTACCATGGGATGTCTTATTTTGGGGGAAACAGGGTAGGTGTTCTTTTCTCTATTAGTTGAACTTTATATTCAGCCAAAAGAATGGAAGGAAATAGAATAAATGGGCTGATCATAAAATGAAAAACTTCCAGGTTACGGAAAGCCAGTTTTTAGAAAATAAAATGGAGATCCAGGAATGGATCTCAGATCCCCAGCAAGATTTTCTGCTTTCAAATGGGAATCAATTCCAATCCAACCTTAGCTTCAAGGTGTGCGCATGGATTTAGCATCCCTTATTTGACCCTAGAGGCAGTGGTGGGATTCAGCCAGTGGTGAAATTCATTTTTTTTTTACTATCGGTTCTGTGGCCGTGGCTTGGTGGAAGTGGTGTGGCTTGATGGGTGTGGCTTGGTGGGCATGGCAGGGGAAGAATACTGCAAAATCTCCATTCCCACCCCACTTCAGGGGAAGGATTCTGCAAAATCCCCATTTCCTCCCCACTCCTAGGGAAAGGATATTGCAAAATCTCCATTCCCACACCACCCCGGGGCCAGCCAGAGGTGGTATTTGTTGGTTCTCTGAACAACTCAAAATTTCTACTACCAGTTCTCCAGAACCTGTCAGAACCTGCTGAGTTTCACCCCTGGATTCAGCTAGTTCGGGCCAGTTCGGGCAAATTGGTAGTTAAATTGCTGGCTGGCCCCTCCCCTCCCCACCCCTTTCAGGAGTCCCCACGTGCCCCATTTTGGCTCCCAGGTAAGTGCAGGGAGGCCTCCTAGGCCCAAAACGGGGTCCAGGGGTTTGTGGTGTGTCCTCCTACAGCCCGTTTTCTCTATCAGGAGGCTTCAGGGAGGCCTACTAGGCCCAAAATGGGGTGTGGGGATGGCGCATCCCCCCCCCCCCCCCCGCGGCCCCCCAGCGATTTAACGGGCCCAAGGGGGGGGGGGGGGGGGGCCCCCCCCCCCCCCCCCCCCGTGGCCTGTTTTTGCTTTCAGGTGGGTTCACGAGGCTGAGTGCTGCCTGTCACATCCCCTGGCCATGGCCACCATGGCCATGCCCACCCAGGGGGTCAAAACTAGTTGTTAAATTATTTGAATCCCACCACTGCCTAGAGGCAACCCAGCTCACCTGTAGACATCCGTGCTGGGGGCTGGCTTGTAATGGAAATCGACAAAGGATTCAGGAGGCATGAACTCCAGGGTCCCACCACAGGTGTCCTCTTTCCCAGAACTGAGGTTATGTTGCTGGGTCGTTCCTCGCTTGAACTTGGATAAGCCAAAATCCGACACCTGAGCCAGAAGTGGGGATGGGACATAAGAAGCGGTCAGCAAACACCATGAATGTGAGTTGCAAACAAAGTTAAATCATCATCACACAGCTTAGAACAGTTTTCTATTTTTCTCCAGCCATCTGCTGATTTAAAAGCTATGGATGTACATTTTCAATCAACATAATACTAGCGAGCCACTAAATGAAGACACTGGTACATATTTACTGAATGATCATGCAGATGCTGCATCGGTTGTAAGTGTGAAGAACGGTCATAAGTCACTTTTTTCAGTGTTGTTGTACCTTTGAACCGTCACCAAATGAATTATTTTGTAGGAAGCCTCCCCTCCCCCCCCCCCTCTAGGAGAATGAAATGTTTTGGGAAATATTAAAAAGGCAAGATAAAATATTTTCCTTAAAGGAGAAATACAAAATCTTAAGGGAGACAGAAACCAGCCCCAATTTCCCTGCCCTAAGCAGAAACTGAGGAGGCCAGCTTTTAGAAATGCAGATTTGGTAACCCATTCAGAAAGACTAAGTCAGGACAGAAACTCAGATAAGCAACAAACAAAAGATTGACAAATTTAGCTCAGCAAGTATCTAGGATTTGCATCTCCTCTTTTGCCTATAGAGCTAACTTTGACCCCTACATGACCCCATAGGAATCTGACAACAGCCGATAGAATATTAAAGGACATGTTCTTGCATAAGAACAGGAAGCTCAAATACAAAGCCCAAAGAAGGTATAAAATGAAGACACTGAGGAGCCTGATTAAGGCAGCATTTAACATCCAGCTGCCTGCAATTACTGTGAGTTCAATTCTCACCAGGCTCAAGATTGACTCAGCCTTCCATCCTTTCTAAGGTAGGTAAAATGAGGACCCAGATTGTGGGGGCAATAAGCTGACTTTGTATAAAATATACAAAAGTATGAAGGCTATTGCTTAATGCCTTGTAAGCCACCCTGAGTCTCCGGAGAAGGGCGGCATATAAATAAAATTAAATTAAAAAATCCACCCACTCTCAACTCCATTTTGTCAGCTACCCAGAACCACAAACCTGATGGTTCTGTTTCATCAATAAATGGACCTTTTTCAAATCAGCCTCCAGCCTTCATTTTGTTTCCAGTGTCTTTCTTTGGTTTGGAACTGAACCAGATGGATTTTCCCTCCAACAGTTTGTAAGTCAAGGACTACCTGTAGCAGTGGTGGGTTTCTACTGGTCCACCCCAGTTCAGGTGAACCGGTAGTGGCAGTGGTGGGAGGCTCTGCCCACCCTCCTGGATGTCATCACAGACACTGTGCATGCACAGAGGGTCCTGCACATGTGCAGAAGTGCCATGCATGAGCAAAGCGAGCACACACACACCACTCACAGTTCTGAACTGGTAGCGAAGGTAAGTGAAACCCACTACTGACCTGTAGTAGATTCTTAAAATGGGCAATGATTCCCATTGGAATAATTCCAAATACAAATTCTGTCACTGTGCAATTCTGGGGGAGCTAACAGCTTTAGAATAACAAAGAGAAGTGGGAAAACTCACCCGGACATGCAGATCCCCATCGAGTAAGATGTTGCTAGGCTTGAGATCCAGATGTAACAATGGAGGATTGAGGTTATGCAAGAAATTCATAGCCAGGGCTACCTCATACAGGATGCGGAAACGCAGGGCCCAAGGCATAGAGGGGACCTGACAGATTAAGTTGGACAAGTTGCCGTTCTCCATGTATTCCATCACCAAGCCCAAGCTGGGCACCGTGGCTGACACCAAGGCAGCATCTGTCTGCATTTTGCCTACAAAGAGGCCATAGAGTCGTAGGATGTAGTTGAAGCGGGCTTTGTCCATGGCTCGGGCTTCATTCAAAAGTTCCTCTCGAGTGAAGGAAGAATTCCTGCAGGAGGTATAGGAATTTCAATTCTGTTGGAGGATTATTGTGGGTGTAATGAAAACAAGGTGATGCTAAGGAATACCATGTTTCCCCAAAAATAAGACCTGGTCTTATATTAATTTTTGCTCCAAAAGATGCATTAGGGCTTATTTTCTGGTTAGGTCTTATTTTGGGGGAAAATACATGCATCCATCTGGCTGACAATCTTAACTGGGGCTTATTTTGGGGGTAGGGCTTATATTACGAGCATCCTGAAAAATCATTCTAGGACTTATTTTCCGGTTGGGTCTTATTTTCAGGGAAACAGGGTAGCAGATTTAAGTTAGTTATTAACTGAGTTAATTATTAAATGAGGACTTGCAGGTGCAGTAGGAACTCCAATAATGTTATTTAGAATATAGAATAGAATGAGCTGGAAGGGACCTTGGAGGTCTTCTAGTCCAGCCCCCTGCTCAAGCAGGAGAACCTATACCATTTCAGATAACTGACTGTCTAGATTCTTCTTCAAAACATCCAGTGATGGACGCCCACAATTTTTGAAGGCAAGTTTTTCCTCTGATTAATTGTCCTCACTGTTAGGAAGTGACAACAACCTTAATTCCAGGTTGCTTCTCTCTTTGATTAATTTCCAACAATTGTTTCTTGTCCTGCCCTCTGGTGCTTTGGAAGATATTTTGACCCCCTCTTCTTTGTGGCAGCTCCTCAAATATTGGACTACCGCTATCATGTCACCCCTAATTCTTCTTTTCTTTAGACCAGCCAAACCCAAAACATTACAACCGTTCTTCATATGTTTTAGTCTCCAGGCCTTTGATCATCTTAGTTGCTCTTCTCTGAACTTTTTCCAAAGCCTCAACATCTTTTTTGTAGTATGGTGACCAACGTTTGTTGTAGTCCAGTAACAGAATCTTGAAATATCCACAAGTTTTTCTCTATCCCATTTTACTACTAATCAAAATCAAGTTGGGGTTATTTTGAGTTTTTTTCGCCTCATATTCCCTTCATTCCCAGGCCTTACATATTTTCTGTAAGGCCTCCTATAAAAGTTTGTCCTTCCTTGTGTCCTTAACTCATCCCTTCTGGCTATATTCCTTTCCATGAGATGGGGTTTATAAAGAAGTAATAATTAAGATGCCAAATCGGGAAACTTGGGATTCTGATTGCTGATAGAACCCTGATAACATTTATTACTAGGACAACTGTCCTCTTTTTGTGCCTCTTGGAGAAGGCATCGAAGTCATCTAATCTACTGTTCTAAATCATCTAATCTACTGTAAATCATCTAGTCATTCCAAATCATCTAATCTAATCTACTGTGGTAAACTAATCTTTAGAATGAATGAGCTAGAAGGGATCTTGAAGGTCTTCTAGTCCAGCCTTCTGCTCAAGCAGGAGAACCTATACTGTTTCAGATGAGTGACTGTCTAGAATCTTCTTAAAAACATCCAGTGAGGGAGCACCAGTAATGGTTTTCACTTACCTTCGTGACCAGTTCGGAACTGTGAGCTCGCACGTGGTGCTTCCGCTCATGCACAGAACCTTCTGCGCATGCGCAGAGCATCGGTGATGACGTCCGGGTGGGTGGGCGGAGCCTCCTGCCGTCACCAGTACTGGTTCACACAAACCAGGGCGAACCGGTAGAAACCCACCACTCGGGAGCACCCATGATTTCTGGAAGCAAGCTATTCCATTGGTTAATTGTCCTCACTGTCAGGAAGTTTCTCCTTAATTCCAGATTGCTCCTCTCTTTAATTAGTTTCCAACCATTGTTTCTTGTCCTGCCCTCTGGTGCTTTGTAAAATAAATTGACCCCCTCTTCTTTGTGGCAGCCCTCAAATCCTGGAATATTGCTATCATGACACCCCTAATTCTTCTTTTCCTTAGACTTAGCCAAACCAAAATCCTGTAGTCGTTCTTCACATTTTAATCTACTGTTATCAAATTGTTGTCAAATCCTATATTTAATCATTTTCCCCTCTGTCCCATTCAAACTTATAATGTGTGGACAATGTTTGAAGATCTCTAGGGCCATATCCAAAGTTCACACATGATTGTGGGAGCTACAGATTATACATTTTTGTCAGGCAAGAAAAAGAAAAGATCTAACTTTCTATCTTTGCACTCAAACAACTTCCAAACAACCACTATTACCGGGTCAGAAACTTGATTGCAACATCGGTCCCCCAATTCTGGTGGCGAGCTCGGAATATGTCCCCAAAAGATCCTCGGCCAATGAAGGAGAAGTCCTTCAGGTGATCCTCATCGATCTGCTCATAGAACTCGTTGGGAACAGCCATTCTTCTCAAATCTTCATCGGCCACCAATGGTTGCCTTAGTAGTACAGCATATTAATGGCTGTTTTCAAGAGACAGGAAGATATAACATGTAGCTTATAAGTAGGACCATGGTTGGTTTTGAAGTGCTGTGCTGGGGGCTACACTTCAACTTGGCCAGGAGAAGAATGTGGTCAGGGTCAGGGCAAATATGACTTCAGGTTTAATTGAATGCATCATTACATTCAATAAAAATCAAAGTAAAAGAAAAGCTGTGATTTCTCCCATGTGTTCTCTTCCTTCTGCAAATTCATGTCGGAAGGGATCTGGGGATCACACCTGAGGCTATTGGGGCCTACACCAAGCCCAGATGTTCCCAGTTGAACATCTCTGATGGGAAGGGAAAAAAATCGAGGATAAATAAAAAGACACTACAGGATGACAGAGCTAGAGGAGGCTTTGGCCCAGCAGCCTGGGAAAAATATTATAAAGCAGCAAGTCTATTATGGATAAAGGATTGGGTTAATTTGGACAATTAAAGAATACTAAAATTGGAAGGTCACGATTTATTAAAAGGTTGGCATGCTTACCTGTGGAACATTGGAAATAAAACATACAAACATTTTAAAAACCACATAATAAGAAACTCACTAATTAGCACTTGGTTGGAAATTAAACACAAACATTATATGAAAGTCCCAGGCTGGATATCTACATTAGAGGCAACAATGCATCCCAATACATTAGACGCCCAAAAAATAATACGGTACGAAGAAGTCCTGGACTTAAACGGAAGGCTAAAAACGCATCAAGAATTGAAGGATCAAGACATAGAAATGGACTAGTGGCCATACCTAATAATACAAACTAGATATAAAAAAGACAGAGAAGAAGGAGGAGTCGAAATAAAACCTAACCAATTAGATAAATTACTAGAAACCAAAGAAAGGAAATTAATTTCAAAAACTTATAAATACTTATTAGAGTACTATTTGGCAGAAAACATAGTCAAAGGCCAAATGATAGCTTGGGCTAGGAATATCGGAAGAAGTATACAATTGGAGGAATGGGAAGCAATATGGGAAAATAACTACAAAATAACAAAAGCAACAACATATAAAGAGAATCACTACAAGATGTGGTATAGGTGGCACCTAGCCCCGGCTAGGTTGGCAAAAATGTACCCAAGCTTCAATCCGATATGCTGGAAATGCAAACAAACAAATGGAACTTTTTATCACCTATGGTGGCTTTGCCCCAAAATTAAAAAATTCTGGATGAAAATTAAAACTTGGATAATAGAAATAACAAAAGAAGATATAGATTTAAAACCTGAATTTTTTTTATTAGGGATACTTTAAAAAAGTAGTAGAAAAGAAATAAAATATATCACATTACACATAATTACGGCAGCCATATTAACCTTAGCCCAAGCTTGGAAATTAGAGCAGTTGCCATCAGATTAGCAAATAATTCAAAAAATATTTACATGTGCAGAAATGGACAGACTAACTTTAAAACTAAACAAAAAGGAAGACTCACAATACTTCAAAATATGGGACAGATGGTATGATTCGGTGAATCATTGGAAAAATGATAAAGTCAAAAAACAGTAAGAAATTAAAGGTAAACAATATACACCGTCAATAAGAAATAATGACTAATGTATATATTTAAGCATTCACACAATATAAATATAGAAAATCTGGTTTATTAGTTTTTGTGTGCCTGTAGGATAAGAATATAACTCTCTTTTGTTTCTTTATATATATAGAGAGAGAGTTAAGAATGGGGTTTTTTTGTATTTTAACTTTTTTATATTGAATAAAGTTCGTTTTTAAACACCCCCCCCCCCAAAAAAAAAGAACATCTCTGATCTAGGTGCAAAACTCAGGACAGCAAGGAGAACATAATGGTTGTGGCCGGTTCCCAGCCTTATGTTGTTCAAAAGTGCTGGGATTGGAACTCTCAGAATTCCTAGTCACTCTTCTGACTGGGGGATTCTGGGAATTGTAGTTTCGGTGCATCTAGATTGGAGCAGGCCTGTTATAATGCTAAGGAACACAAGTTCGGAGCAGGCAACTTTTATTGTCTGGTGGGAAGTAGAAATGGCAAGTGCAATGAAGAAGAGGCGGTAGAACCTCAGCCATGGTAATGGTCAGGTAACCTCAGCCAAGGTAATGGTCGGGAAATCTGCACCCAAACAGGAATGGAATTTGAGAAAGCACCTCAGATGTCACTTTCTCTAGTTCTCTTTAGATTTTTAGGGTTGCCTCATGAGAATTCAGCCTTAAACACACACACACGCACACGCACACACACACACAATTGTAAATTGTTGTCTCTACCTGAAGACATTGCTGAATTTTGCAATAAACTGAAGTTAAACAAGTCATGGGTCAGGTGAGGAATAATTAAAAAGGAATTGTTTGTTCAGTGATTTGGGCCTTCTGGAGTTCTTTGGGTTGGCTGGAAACATGATTCTGGAGATGGAAGGTTCTTATGTTAAATATGCCCAACTCTGTAAAGAAGCCTTTAAAGAAGAAATATTACTAGGATTAATGTAGGCGCCTAAAGTGAGAGATGAACGTCTTCTGAATTAAGAAGTCCATCTTCTGAAAGATCTTCAGAACTTTTCAGGAAAGCATCTCACCAGGGCAAAATTGATAGAAATAAAGCAGGGTTTGCAGGCAACAAACATTTTGGGAAAAAAACCATTGTGTGTGTATGGGGGCGGGGGTCAGAGATATTAGCATGTTACCCCTCGCTGCCTCAGTCCCTCCTGCTGACAGTTTTGATGATCAAGGCAAGTAGCTTCCCCCCCACCTCCAGCAGAAGCTCTTTTCTAGACTTCTTGGATCAAATCATGGCATGTTCACTGTACCATTTAGATACCACCCACTTGTCCTATTCTACTTCCTACTGGCCCAATGGGCCAGTGAAATGTAATTGGGGATGGGGTGCGGCAGACAAGGGCAGGAGTGAAAGGGCAGGAGATCCCCCCAGCTGACTTCCTCCCACTTTGGGGAAACTTGAAAGAGTGACTTGAACCCCGTGGCACTGCATGTAACCACTAGACCACCTAAGGCGGGCATAAAGTCACCCATTTTGACACTCTTCAACACCCATGGACAGAATGGACTTTTTTCCTCCAGTGAATACCAGAATGGATCTGGGATGAGAGGCACAATTCATAGAGAAAGTTCACTTCCTTTTTTGGACTGCCCACCCAGAACACTCCCTAAGCTTGGGTACCTTTCTCTGTTCTTGTCGACTTCTTTCTGGCTGGAGAGGTCTAACTTCAGGCCTTCACCGACATCTCTGGTTTAATTCCTCTTCTCTTCCTGTCAAGAAAGTCCTCCTTCTCAAGGCTTCCCTCCTCCCCCTCCCTCCGCACATACTTTCTCTTTCACAACCTCTTTGTGTCTTCTGAGGTTCTTCCCTTCCCAGACCTCCACAGAACCATAGAGTGCAACCCTTTCAAAGGTCCGAAATAGAACTCGTTTCACCATTGATGATGACAGTAGTGTACAGGACTTCAACCTTGGTATAAGGAATGAGTTTGGAGGCTTCCTAATGTTTACAAGCAAAAGCTTGTATCAGGTGTAAACTATGGCTTAGAGATACAGATTAACAGAGATGGAAGGGACCTTGTAGGTCACCTAGCCCAGCTCCCTGCCCAAGCAGACCCTATACCATTTCTGACAGATGGCAGTCCATCTGTCAGAAAGCTTCCAATGATGAAGGCAAGCTGTACCACTGGTTGATTGTTCTCACTGGTCAGAAAATTTCTCCTTAATTCCAGGTTAAATTTCTCCTTGTTCAGTTTCCAGATAGAGCTATGTAAGAAAAGAAAAGAAAAGAAAAGAAAAGAAAAGAAAAGAAAAGAAAA
>WNWU01013208.1:429437-440978 GCA_012654045.1 Ptyas mucosa
GCACTAGGAACAGGCTCCTCCTGTTCCTCTGCCTCTCTACTGTCAGCCTCTGGAGGCTCCGAAGTCTGCACATCACTCCCCAGTGGCCCTGGCCCCATCTCTGCCTCCGACACAGAGCCCTCATCCAGGCCTTCCCCAGCCTCCAGGACCGGCCCATGTTCTTCCTCAGCCTCATGACTGTCCAACTCCACTACCAGCTCCACAGGCTGCTGGCGGACCACAACAGTCATGGTTAGAGAAGCATCTCCTATTATTATCATTCCTCTACAATGGGATGGGGTTGGGCAGAGAATAAGTCTGAAGCCTTTCCCCATTAGAGAAAGGAGGAGAGGTAGTTTAGATAGAAGGCGAAATGGGTAGCATGGCAACCCTCTTGCTGGTTTTGAGGAAACAAACAGGATGGACATGACAGAAAACTCTGGACAGATGTGTAGGATAGACATAACATCCGGGGAAACTGAGGTTCTTACTTAGATAGCCATATACAGTAGTAGCCAAAATTATGGAAACCTTTTGGGAAAAGTGTATTTTCTAAAACTAGCTAATGACACCACTTTTTTGGGGAGTAGTACCATAAAAATTATATATCAATGGAAAGATAATTTAATCAAGAATGTAATGCAATAACTTTTATGATGGATTTGCTATTAGAATAGCAATTACAGTATAAAGAAAGAAAATGAAACACATAGAAAAAATGAGATAAAAATTATCACCATGTCAGTTAATACATAACTACTATAGGGTAACCTTTAGCATGAATTACGGCCTTACAACGTCTTCCCATGGAGTCAACCAAGTCTTTTAGTTCTGCAGCTGTTATAATGTGAAACCAAGATTGAGTGATTGCTTCTATTAACTGGGTTTTATAGCTGGGTCGCTTCTGACTAACAAGTTTCTTTAGTTGGCTCCATAGATTTTCAATTGGGTTAAGGTCTGGGCTATTCTCAGGTCATTCCAACAGTGGAATATGATTATCTTGAAACTCCAAAAAAAAAAAAGTAGTGTTATTAGCCATCAAACCTCACAAATACACTTTTCCCAAAAGTTTTCTACAATTTTGGACACTAAATAGATTAGTCCATGGAATCAATTATCATAGGACATACAGCTCTCCAAAATGTAAATGTGGAGCAGATAAATAAAAGGAATAAGCATTACAGAGAGCATGGTAACTCAATAGGTAGTCTCACTCTTTTGCCCAGACTCTTTATCTTGGAGTACCAGATAAATAAATGGACCGATAAGAGGACAGACACTAAGTAGAAGAAAGATGGTGAAGCAACTGATATCCAGTCCCCCCAACACAGTAAATGTTAGAGCTTGGGAATGGTCATTTAGCAATTCCTTCAGGATCACAGGTGCTCCAGTCTTGGAGTGATGATGGTATGAGCTCCTTGAAGCCTCTTGACCTCAAAGAGCAAGTGGACAGAAGATTTAATGAAGACTTTGCCTTGAGTTATAGGAGGCCCCTAATCAAAGACTGAAAGAAAACACAGGCAGAAGATTAAAAAAAAAAAAGGAACCTCAGATTCAAATTCATCAATGTCAAAGTCCTCAGAAGCTGGCCCAGCTATCGTTTGTGTGATCCTGGACATCTTCTCTTTCTCTGGGTTGACTTCTTGAAGCTTTATGAACTTCAGGATTCTGGTTGCTTCTCAGCTCTGTCCTCCTTTGCAGGATAGCTCCGGAAAGTCACTTAAGTCCCTGCCAATGATCTCAGTAACTGGGGAGAATAGTCAGAAAAAAGAAAGGGAGAGAGAGAGAGCCAATTTATAACAGTAACAGAGTTGGAAGGTATCTTGGAGGTCATCTAGTCTCCTTTCGAACCGCCAGACTGCCAAACTTTCTGATCGACAAGCTCAGTGTCTTAGCCACTGAGCCACCTAATCAGGCATGGGAAAGTTCACCATACAGCAGCTTGTGAACTCACTAGGTGGCCTTAACCAAACCACTGAAATTTCTGAGGCTTAGTCTGCAACACTTCTCACTGTGGGAAATTTATTATGAGCAACTGTGCTGGAATCATAATTCCCAAGATCTGTTTTGAACAAGGGTAGTGCCTGGCAGGCCCCCTGTGAGCGGACAAAGGCCTGCTAATTCTCATCTGATAGATGGCTTCTCCACTGCTGGCTTAAGTCAATTATCTTGTGAGCAAAGGACAAGGAGACTGGGCAGAAACATTGGGTAGCAATTTACCGTATTTTTTGGAGTATAAGACGCACTAGAGCAGGGGTGAAATGCTCCTGGTTCGGACCGGATCTCCGGATCCAGTAGCAATGGCAGCAGGTGGTTCGGAGAACTGGTAGCAAAAATCCCTGTCCCCACCCCCACCCCCAATGCCCAGCTGAGCCACACGATCATCAGAGGCTGGTTTTTTTTACTTTTAAAAGCATTTTTTTCTAAAACCTCTTTGGCCAAAAAAATGCTTTTAAAAGTAAAAAAAAAAGCCTCTGATGATCATGCAGCTCAGCTGGGATCATCAGAGGCTTCTAAAAGCTTTTTTATTTTTTTGCAACTTCTTTGGCTGAAGACGTTGTAGGGGGAAAAATGCCTTTAAAAGCCTCTGACGATCCCAGCTGAGTTGCCTGATCGTCAGTGGCTTTTAAAAACATTTTTTTCTGCAACCTCTTCGGCCAAAGAGGTTGTAGAAAAAATGCTTTTAAAAGTTTTAAAAAAAAAGTTGGCCATGCCCACCCAGTTACATTAACCCCCCCCACACACACACACCAAACCACACCCACAGAACCAGTAGTAACAAATTTTAGATTTCACCCCTGCACCAGAGTATAAGACGCACCTTAGTTTTTGGGGAGGAAAATAAGAAAAAATCTGATTGGCAGGTGGATCACCCTCTCAGAATACCCCGTCAGCTTTTCTCAGAGGTGAATTTTAGCAACAGGTTCCTTGGTTGTGAGCTCTGTGCCTTGCTTTTTTTTTTTTTTGCTTTTTTTTTTGCCTCTGAAACTTCTGAAACTCTGTTTTAGAAAAAACTTTTTTTCCTGCCTCTGAAAGCCTCCGAAACAGAGCTTCAGCAAAAAAGCCTCTGAAGCTCTGTTTGGGGGCTTTTTTTCTGAAGCTCTGTTTGGGGGCTTCTTTTCTGAAGCTTCGTTTCTGATGCTTTTTTCAGCCTCTGAAACCTCCGTTTGAGAAGCTGTGTGGGGCTACATTCAGGGTATAAGATGCACCCAGATTTTCCCTCTCTTTTGGGGTAAAAAGGTGTGTCTTATACTCTGAAAAATACGGTAAGTTTCATGCTCAAATCTGGAGGGATTTGAAGGGGGAAGTAACCATACTGTCAGAGTATGAATATTCATAGACTGAAATAGATCAGCCAATGGGGACCGTTTGGATAGACATGGCAACAGGTCAGCCAATGGAGACTGTTTGGATAGCTGAAACATAGTATTTGTTTGTATGGGGTCATAAGAGACAGTTTGGAGTCTGGGTGTGGCTTAGATTTGTTGAACTGTATATAAGAGTTGGTTTGATCTCTGTAATGGGAGCCTCTGTACAATATATTAGCCTCTGTATCTCTCTACTCTGTAATGACTTGCTTCTATGAATATTGCTTCTGTGTTCCTGATATTGTATGCTGAATTCTGCTGTATGGTATTGTATATAAAGGAAGTTTCTTACATGTAAATTGAATCCTGCTGAAGTGTCTGATTGTGTGTGCTGCAACAAACTCTGACACAAACACCCATTTTCAGGGCTAGAATCTCAGATTTAGCTTCTCGTATTTCCAGGTACATGCACTGAAAAATTGACCAAAACAATTTGGATCGGCAGCCAGGATGAAACATCCTCAAATGTTTAGTTTGGTTTTGTCTGTGAACCCAACCATCATGGCTTGGAAATCATGATGTATAGTTTAACACTGTGTAAGTCTAGAGTCGATAGCAGTAGCTAGCAATCTT
Organism: Ptyas mucosa; assembly: GCA_012654045.1. Classification (NCBI taxonomy): domain Eukaryota; kingdom Metazoa; phylum Chordata; class Lepidosauria; order Squamata; family Colubridae; genus Ptyas; species Ptyas mucosa. The sequence continues at coordinate 433,358 of WNWU01013208.1, forward strand.
CAAAATGTTAAAAAGGACTGGAGTCAGCCTGTACCAGGGGTGAAATGCAGCAGGTTCTGGAGAATTTTGAGTAGTTTGGAGAACCGGTAGCCGAACTTTTGAGTAGTTCAGAGAACCAGCAAATGCCACCTCTGGCTTGCCCTAGAATGGGGAAGGAATGGAAATTTTGCAATATCCTTCCCCCTGGAGTGGGGTGGGAATGAAGATTTTGCAGTATCCTTCCCCTGCCACACCCACCAAGCCACACCCACCAAGCCACATCCACCAAGCCATGCCCACCAAGCCACATCACGCCCACCAAGCCATGCCCACAGAACCGGTAGTAAAAAAAATTGGATTTTGGGCTTTTTGGGATTCTGTTAGAGCTGCTAGAACAGTGAAAATCAGCTGTCTAGTGGCTTGAAAACTTTTCCCCTGGGAGTAGGGGGGAAAGAAGAGCCGACAGGTGTGGGTAGAGCTCCCCAAGAGCCCCAGGTTTCTCTTTAAATCTGGGGCATAAAGGGTGAGAGCTCCCTGGTGAAGCCCGTTGTTGCTCCGGATCCGGGACATTTCTGCTTTAAGCAGAACTAGGTGTCGTGACCACCTAGTTGACTGTGAATCTCTTTAAAGAAGTTTTAGAATCATTTACCTCCGCATTAGTAGAAAGAGTGGAAGGGGTTTTTAAGAAGGATTTTACTCAAATTCGAAATAAGGATACAAGTGAAGATACTGTATTGGTATTTCAGTTGCCAAATAACAATGAGTTTGAAGAGGTGGAAGAAACAATCCAGTTGAATGTGCCTTTGAAAAATGAAATGGATGTTTTTCAAATTAAGAAGGAAAGGCAGCGAGGCTCAAAGGAGTGTAACCAGGAAATATCCAGAGAGATTTTCCCAGAGGTTTTGATACAGATAACTGGAAAATTGTCAGGAGGCGCTGGGATTCCTTACATAAGACGGAAGATTCGAAGTGGAATTTTACAACCCCTGCTATAAAAATGGACTTCCAATTGCATTTAAAGAGAGACTGAAGAAGGTTCACAAAAAAGTCAGGAAAAAATGGAGATGGAAAAATTACAATCCTCTTTATGGGGAAGGATAGTAATAATGAAAATGATAATTTTACTTGTATTTAGGGATATGATTTGTTCAAAAGTTATATTATAGTGAAAATGAATGTTTTACCTGTATTTAGGGACATGATTGGTTGGGAAAAGTTATATTAAGGGATGTTATGTTTGAATTGTTACGGGTTATTGTTTAAACTTTCACTTTTGTCTTGAAGTATACTATTATTAAGGGATATTAATTTCTTTTTTGTGTGTGTTTTTTGAAAAGTTATATTTCAAGGCATGCTTTGTTGAAAAATTTATACAAGTTTATGGGTTAAAAGAAAAATATTGTGGGTGCAAAAGTTATAGACAGTGTAGATTACTTAATATAAGTTTAGGGGTTAGAAGAGGGATATTGTTTAAACCTTTATACTTTGTTTTAAGTTACATTTACATTATACCAAGCAGTGTTTTGTTGAGGAATAAATATAAACTGGTGGTTACAAGGGAAATATAAGTGGTGCAAGGGTTGAGGGAAGGTTTTCACAATATTTTTCATAGATATTAAATAGTGAAGATATTATTTGATTATATGTAGTGGATTTATAGAGAATAAGATGAACAAGTTTATGTAAAATTATTAAGTAAGAAATGTTTTTAGGAAGAATTAATATAAGTCTATGGGGAAAAAAATAAAAAAATAAGGTCTTTATAATATATTACACTTGAAATTGGTTAAAATATTTTGACAATGCATTAATATATGTAAAGGTTGGAGATGTGATGGTTAACTGTATTTGGGTTTTGATTGTGTAATGTTGGAAGAAAGAAGAGTTTCTTATTGCTAAAGAATGGATAAGAATGAAGACGGATTGATTATTTTCAAGCAATAACTGGCTTAAACAGTTATATTTAGATATGAACAAGGGGAGTTAAAGTGCAAGAGGGAGATTAATCTATAGATAGTTAGCTTAGGTTCTTTTCTGTATGTTTGTTAAATGCTATACCCTGTATTTGCTCAGGGAAGTCTGGGGGGAGGTTGGGTTAGGAGGGGAGAGGAGGGAAGGGAAAATATGTGTAAAACTCTTTAAAACTTTTCAATTTAAAAAAAATGGATTTCACCACTGGTCTGTACTTGAATGGAAGACGACAGGGAAATCCCAGCTTTCTTCATCTATAATTCCACCAAATTCCGCTAATATCCCATTACCAATTGCTCCATTATTCAAAGTTTAAGGGTCGATAGAGCTCAGCTAGAATTTTAAGTCAATACCCAATACTCTGAAAATAAGATTAAGGTTAGTCCTATGTACACACTTGCATTGAAGTTTATTTTCAAATTCAGTCTGATTTGACCAGTCTCTTGAGAACAAGTGAATATGACTGTTGGTTTAACCATTCATCTATATGAACACGAAGTGGAAAGACTATAAATGCCATTTATTCTGGACCAACTGCTTTCTGTGGCCTGTCATTTTCCTGTGGCACCAGATTACCCAGTGCCAGCCTCATTCTGCTACCTATCCTAATTTAATATTACCAGCAAAACACAATTCTGACACAATTGAATCATGGCTGATGAGAAAGGCTACTTTTTCAAGAGAGGTGAGGGTTATCAGATCTGGACTGCAAAGCTCCAGATGACCACTAGATGGAAGCAAGATAATTTTCTGTGTCTCGCTCCTGCCATCTTGGGATGATCTTCATTTCTGCAGCTCTGATCTGAGAGCTCCCGGCAAACATTCACACCATGAGCCCTGGTAGCACAATGGTTAGAATGCAGTATTGCAGGCTAACTCTGCCCACAGCCAGAAGTTCAATCCTGACCAGCTCAAGGTTGACTCAGCTTTACATCTTTCCAAGGTTAATAAAATGAAGACCCAGATTGTTGGAAGCAATACAACAATATTGTAAACAGCTCAGAGAATGCTATAAAGCACTATGGAACAGTATATAACTCTAAGTCAGAGGTGGTATTCAGCTGGTTTAGACTGGTTTCGGCAAACTGGTTGTGGCAACTGCGGGGGGGGGGGGCACCCCGATATAATACTGTCCTATTTAGCCACATTTTTAGGACAGATGCAAGCGTGGAAGGCGTGCACACAAGAAAAGCACATGAGCTTTTCACATGGCGGCTGGGTGCATGTGCGAAAGGCGCACACGTGGTGAACCAGTGGTAAGAATATTGGAAACCCATGCAAGCAAAGCACATGCACGGAAGGTGCACGCATAGTGAACCAGTGGTAAGAATATTGGAAATAGCTATTGCTATTCTGTGTCATTATGACCTGATTTTGGCAGGGCTGGGTTTCCATATTTTGCATATGGGGGGAAAAAAGAGGAAAATCCTATTATTCTTCTTAAATTGAAACCAAATCTTATGGAAAGCTTCACAAATCTATCTTTACCTTCTTCCAGTGTGATCCCATGGATAGGCAAGTTTTCCCGGAAGCCACTGCTAAACCCCGATTTCTCCAGTTCCTTGGGGTTAAACTCCTGGGATCCAAGGTCTGGTTCTGTCCATTCCGGTGACCTCTCCCCGCTGTGGGTTTCTCTCTGTCCTGGTGCGTGAGGACTGCATTGTGGACTAGCGGGCTGAAAGTTTGGAGGGTGGCAATCTAAAGTGTGAAGGTGGGGCAGGTTTGGGGGAGCAAGGCGGGGTACAGAGAGATTAACGCCCCCGTAGGTCTCGCTGGGAGGGAAATGGAAGGCCGGACTGTAATGGGGAGGGGTTGAGAAAGAGCAAGGGCTCCAGTTGGAGCCATAGGGGGAACAAGGTGGGGAGCGTTCAGGACTGTAAGAGAAGGGAGGTCTGGAAGGGGAGAAATCCATGGCCCCTTGTGCTGGCGGTAGTGAAAAGGGAACATTTGGGGTGATGTGCGGGAACGTATGGAGTGTGGAATCTGGATGAGGTTCTTCTTTGAAGATCACTAGAGAAGAAGAGGAGAAGGTTGGCAGGGATCATCAAGCACACTTTAGCATCCAACCCACCCAAATAAGAGCCTTGATGGCGCAGCAGACTAAAGTGTTGTTAAGTAACACCAGTTGCCTACAATTATTGCAAGTTCAAATCTCACCAGGCTCAAGGTTGACTCAGCCTTCCATCCTTTCAAGGAAGGTAAATTGAGGACCCAGATTGTGGGGGCAATAAGCTGACTTTGTATAAAAAAGAACATCGCTTAGGGAGGGCCGAAAGCCCTACTAAGCAGGTATATACAAAAGTATGAAGGCTATTGCTTAACACGTTGTAAGCTGCCCTGAGTCTCCGGAGAAGGGCGGCATATAAATCAAACCAATAAAATACAATAATAAACCACTCTCATCTCCCACCTTCCAGGTCCACCTACCAGGCAAATATTTGAAGCCTTGAGCTGGACTTCTTTTCCGGCGCCCATTGGATATGTAGAAGTATGTCTGAATGGGCCGTGAAACTCTCTTGTTGCTGTATTCGGGAATGGTGAGGGTCAGCAAAGCCTGTGGAAGGAGAAGAAAGTGATGTCAAGGCAAGTGACAGTTACCCTTCCTGACAGGTAGAACAATGAATCAGTGAAAAAACTTTCCTCCAGAAGTTGTGAATGCTCCAACACTGGAGGTTTTTAAGAAGATGTTGGATAACGATTGGTCTGAAGTGGTGTAGGGTTTCTTGCCTAAGCAAGGGATTGGACTAGAAGACCTCCAAGCTCCCTTCCAACTCTGTTTATTCTATTCTATTCTATTCTATTCTATTCTATTCTATTCTATTCTATCCTATCCTATCCTATCCTATCCTATCCTATCCTATCCTATCCTATCCTATCCTATCCTACTCTACTCTACTCAAGTAAATTCAAAAGAGAAGGTTAATCCCACAATCTGGGTATTTTTTTTTCTTTAGACATGACGATTTCAATTTTCCAGAATTCTCAGCAATGACCATGCTGAAGTACCTAAGGACTTCTTAGGGAAGTGAAATCCACGTATTTGAGTACAGTCAAATTAAGGAACCCAGGAATAGAATGCCCTGCTTCAATCACTATCCATCATTTGCTGCTACATTGAAAAAAAAGAAATCCAACCTCATGGCTAGGAAAATTCTCTCTAATGTTGTCCCCATAGATGATTGCGTATAATTCTCATTCTCACCTCTGTGCTTTTCAAGCGATTAACATTTGCTTCCTCTTCCCACTGGAGTTTTCCATCTGAAACCAGAAAAGAAACTAGTTGACTAAGAGGCCAATGGATGAGACACTTATGCTGGTGTAAGAGATGGAGGTGCAGTTTTCTGGATCAGGGCAAAGAGTCACTTAATCCAGCCAACTCCTTCATGAAGATTAAAAGCAGGAGATGATAAAAAATAATCCCAGCCCACAATTTCGTGTCCAGTGTGGCCCATGATTGATGGTTCACTTAAACCTGTCAATGTAGGTTTAGCTGTTAAAACACAACTACTATCCTATTTACTCTGGAGAAAAATGCCCCGGAGATTAAGACAATTCTATATATATATAAAAAAAAGATGACTAGAGAGACAATCATGTGCTGTGCCAGCTTTCTTAACCAAACATTAGAACGCTCTCTCTCTCTCTGTCTGTCTGTCTCTCTCTGTCTCTCTCTGTCTCTCTCTCTGTCTCTCTCTGTCTCTCTCTCTGTCTCTCTCTCTCTCTCTCTCTCTCTCTCTGTCTCTCTCTCTCTCTCTCTCTCTCTCTCTCTCTCTGTCTCTCTGTCTCTCTCTCATCTCAGCCATCCATTGATGACTGGGTCTCTGTGTTATTTGTGTGTGTATGTGTAAGATGAATTGTTTGTGTGTGTATTCTTTGTTTATTTCTGTCAGAAACATCTTCAAATCATAACATATCATCTTCAATAGTGAGCAAATAAAATAGGTAATCACAAAAATATAGCAGGTATAAAAGGCATGTAAGATAAATAGGATTAAGTCCAAATGGCATTTGCCCAGAGAACATTTTCTCTTGCCAGCACAGGGTCTTCCTCAGCAGTGGTATTCAGCCGGTTCATACAGGTTCCCCTGAACCGGTAGTGGAGATTGTGGGTAGGCCCGCCCACCTGTCCTGGCTCTATGCACGGAAGGGGCGTGAGCAAGCAAAGCGCTTGCATGGAAGGCCGGGCATATGTGTGGAAAGTGTGTGCGTGAAGCGAGAGTGCGCAAGTGGGGTGAACCGGTGGTAAAAATATTGGAAACCCAATCCTACACATTTTCTTTTGTATAACTCTTTATTAAAAGTTTTAAAGAGAATAGAAATACCAACTAAAACAAACCCAGAAGACAAAGAGAACAAGAAAGAGACAAAGTTGTGGAAAGGAAAGATAAAAAAGAAGTGGAAAAAGAAAACAAAGCGTGCAGTTTCTTTTGCAGCAAATACAAATATAATTGCAAAGATATCTTTTATTCTACAGTTACAAATAAGAAAAACCTTACTTTTTTATATATTATCCATTTCCCCCCCAATCTTCAATATCCCAAGTGATAAAGGCATTCTTTTTTTCTCTTTCAAGGCAACAAGTCTACAAGGCATCTCCAGTTGACTTTAGAATATAGAAGTTAACTTTTTTTTTATTCAAGTCAATTTAACTATCTCTGCAAATGTCATCATCTTCACTAACTATTCCTCCCTTGTAGGTAGTATTGAGCCTTTCCACATCTAAGTATGTAATAATGTCACTGCAGTTGTCATATATCGTCCCGCCTCCCTGGTACCTTTCCAGACACTTGTTCATCCCTTTGTTTCCAACTGATTTTTCTATTCTCATCAACAAACACGACTACCTCAACTTGTAGGCGTTTATCTGGAGAGGAAGAGTCCTCCTCCAACTGAGCAAATGTGGTGTATTCAATCTGAATTCCATTCTTTTGCTCAGTCGGTTTTCTGCCATGCAGCAGGGAAAGAAAGAAAGAAAGAAAGAAAGAAAGAAAGAAAGAAAGAAAGAAAGAAAGAAAGAAAGAAAGAAAGAAAGAGGAAGGGGTAGTGGGAGGAAGGAAGGAAGGAAGGAAGGAAAAGAGGGAGGGAGTGGAAGAAAGGAAAGGAGGAAGGAAAGAGAGAGGGGGGAAGGAAGGAAGGAAGGAAGGAAGGAAGGAAGGAAGGAAGGAAAAGAGAGAGGGAAAGGAAGGAAGGAAGGAGAGGGAGGGAGTGGAAGAAAGGAAAGAAGGAGGGAGGGAGGGAGGAAAACAGAGACAGGGGAAGGGAGGGAGGGAGGAAGGAAGGAAGGAAGGAAGGAAGGAAGGAAGGAAAAGAAAAGGAGGGACTGGAAGAAAGGAAAGGAGGGAGGAAAAGAGAGAGAGGGGAAGGAAGGGAGGAAAAGAGAGAGGGAAAGGAAGGAAGGAAGGAGAGGGAGGGAGTGGAAGAAAGGAAAGAAGGAGGGAGGGAGGAAGGAAAACAGAGACAGGGGAAGGGAGGGAGGGAGGAAGAAAGGAAGGAAGGAAGAAGGAAGGAAGGAAAAGAGAGGGGGGAAGAAAGGAAGGAAGGAAGGAAAAGAGAGGGAGGGAGTGGGAGAAAGGAAGGAAGGAAGGAAAAGACAGAGGGAAAGGAAGGAAGGAGAGGGAGGGAGTGGAAGAAAAGAAAGGAGGAAGGAAAAGAGAGAGGGGGAAGGAAGGAA